>PVJD01006054.1:9729-104715 GCA_004026545.1 Mormoops blainvillei | reverse complement strand
AGAGAGAGAGAGAGAGAGAGAGAGAGAGAGAAAGAAAGAAAGAAAGAAAGAAAGAAAGAAAGAAAGAAAGAAAGAAAGAAAGAAAGAAAAAGGAAGGAAGGAAGGAAGGAAGGAAGGAAGGAAGGAAGGAAGGAAGGAAGGAAGGAAGGAAGGAAGAGAGGAAGGAAGGGGGGAAGGAAGGAAGAAAACTGTGCAGCTTCTGCAGTCTTAAAAATCTCAGTATGGTGATAGAAGGAGACTTTGACTTGGGGTGGTGAACATACAACACAGTGTATAGATGATGTGTTGTAGAATTGTGCACCTGAAACCTGTATAAATTTGTTAACCAGTGTCTTCCCAATTGATTCAATATAAAGGGCAACAAATGTCAGTAAATGGCAATTCCAGCTTTCCAGCAGCTCAGGCCAAACTCTTGCAGTTGTCCTTGAGCCTTCTATTTCTCTCATGCTGTATCTGACCCTTCTGGAGAAAAAGAAGTTTTTACCTTCACAATTCAGTTGACCCTTGGGATTGAATGGCCCTGGTCCACTTATACACATTTTCCCCCTTTGTTCAACAAATACTCATGTCATTCTCAATCTTTGGTTGGGAGTGTGTGGATACCAAGGGCCAACTGTATGCATTGATCTAAGCTAGTTTACAAAGGGGACTTGAACATGCATGGATTTGGGTATCTGAGGTGTGGTCCTGAAACTAATCCCCAACAGATACTGAGGGACAACTTAAATTTTGGGGGAGGCAAAACTTATACTCTGTTTTCAACTGTGCAGGGTTGGTACCCACTAACCTCTGCATTATTAAAAGGTCAACTGTATATCCAAAATTTGATCACTTCTTACCACCTCCAGTGCAATGAATCTGGTTCAAACAACCATGTTTGCTATCCTGGATTATGGTTATAACATTGTAATTGCTCTTGCTTACTGCTACACTTACCCCCTATTAAGTGTCTTTTCAACACAGTAGCTAGAGTAATCCTTTCATAGCCACAAAACCCAACAGTGGTTTACTCAAAGTAAAGTCCTTAAAATGGCCTAGAAGGACTATAGTTAAGTACCAGAGAAACTCTTTAAAAGTGTGAACATCAAATAGAGAACCCCTACATACAAAATACTATTTTAAAAAAACCTGTGCATACCTTCAAATTAAAACCAATAACTAATCAAAGTTAGCTCCAAATATATGAGAAATAGCATTCTCTTCCCTTGTAGTTTTAGCTCTGGACTTGGCTATGTAAATAGACATAAAGTGACATGATATAAAATATCTTTAACTGGAAGTAATCTTCTCTGTTACTCATAGTTGTGGTCCTTTTGTCCCAAAGCCAAGCAGAGTCCCATCTTGTCTGGGCCTTTTGTCATCCCATCTACTTATATAAACAGTAGCTTGCAGGAAGGTCAAGTTTTATATACATTTAAAAAATTATTAAAGACTAAAACACTTGTGTTTCAACTTAAAAAAAATTGTCTAGAGGTCCCTACAAGATCTGGCTCCTCCAAGATGATAGGTACACTCTTGAGCCAACCTTTGCAGTTACTGTGCCATCTGTCTATAAAGTTCTTTCCCCATGTGCACACTGCTCCCTTCTTTCTTTGGGTCAAAAGCTGCTTCTGCAGTGAGGCTACTTTATATAAAATTGCAACCCCTTAATACAATGCCTTTGATCTCTCTTATTTGTTTCTTTTGTTTTTGTTCTCAGTAGCACTTATCCTCTTCTAATACACTATGCTTTAACTGAACAATTTATTTAATATATTTCCCTATGAGGACAGTGATTATTGTCAGTTTTGTTCACTGCATATCCTAGTGCCTACAGCAGTGCCCACTACGTACTGTTAAATAATAATGCATTGATTAAACTGGTTATGCTATTCTATAGATACGATATTTCTTTCCCTTGTGTCTCTTTTTGTGTTGTTACTTCTGCCCAGAAGATTTTTCTCTCTCTTTATTTTCTTCCTGCGGATTTCTTGTCAGCATTCTTTTTAAAAAAAACAGATTTATTAAGATATACCCCATGCCATATAGTACACTCATTTTAATTGTACAATCCAATGGTACTTATTATATTCACAGAATGGTACAACCATCACCAGAATCAATTTTAGAACATTTTCATCACCTTGAAAATAAACTCTTTAGGTACTGCCTCACAATACCCCCTATCCCCCAGCCCTAAGAAGCTGCTAATCTACTTTATGTGTCTAAAGATTTGACTATCCTGGACATTTCATAAAAACAGAATTGTGTAATAAATGGTTTTCTGTGACTGGCTTCTTTCTCTTAGCATAATCTTTTCAAGGTTCACCCATGTGATAGCATTTATATCAGTACTTCTTTCCTTTTCATCATCAAATAGTATCCTTGTATTGATATACCACATTTTTAACCATTCATGAGTTAATGGACATTTGGATTTTTCCACCTTTTGTGGATGCCAAAAGGTTGGACATCCCTGCTTAGGGGTTTTCAAATCCATATAAAACAAGAAACGTTGTCTGTACACAACAAGTAAATTTGGTACATATATACAATGTTTCAAATTTATGTAGATATTATTTTGATGAATTATATATAAATTCATGTACTTTTACAAATATATTTTAATTTTTGTCATTACTAAAGAAATACATGTTAATTATAGAAAACTATACACTTCAAAAGAAAGAACATAAAGTTCACCTAAAATTCTACCACCCAGAGGCAACCACATTTTATATTTTTAAATACACTTTTATTTCAGCATAGATTTATATTACAGAAAAATTGTGAAGATAGTAAGAGAGTTCCCTTACAACACATACTCGTTTCTTCTATTGTTAACATCTCACATCAGTATGGTACATTTGTTATAATTACTGAACCAGTATCGATTCATTATTATTAATGGTAGTCCCAACTTTATTCAAATTTCCTTAGTTTTTACCTAATGTCTTTTTCTGTTCCAAGATCCCATCCACTACATTTAAACACCACATTACATTTAGTCATCATATTTCCTTAGGGTCTTTTTCTTTGTGACAGTTCCTCAGACTTTCTTTGTTTTGGATAACATTGGGAGTTTTAAATAGTACTGGTCAGGTATCTGTAGAATGTTTTTCAGTGGGATTTACCTGATGATTTCATTTTTCCTAATCAGACTAGGGATACAAGATTTGGGGAGGAAAACCACAGAGATAAAGTGCCATTCTTTTCACATGATATCAAAGGTAGTACATTTAAGATATATCCAGAGCCATATTTAGACATATAATTACATTGTACATACTGATTGTACCCTGCTTTTTCATCTGAATGTCTATTATGAAATCTTCATGTCATTAAAAGCAGCATATGAATATTTGTAAGTTCTTTTTTAAATTTAAAGGACTTCAAAGGAAGGTGTTGCCCCCATCTTTTTCTTCAAAAGATGGATTCCCTAGATCCATTTCTTATCTTATGAAGACAGTGAAATTTCTTTACATTGTACAGGGACTTTAGTTGAAGAATTTGCTTCCAGCACATCAAGGGCTCTTGGTTGGGTTGGACTTTGTGAGCTATTTTCATGCACTCTGAAATTTTCTTAGAGTCAGTGAGATATGAGGAGGTAAAAAAAATTATAAAGGATGGACTAGGCAAGGAATTGAGAAAAACAGAGAGAATATTCAATTCAAGCTCACTACCTGGGGTGGTACCAGGATTGAAGCTAAATCTATTATTAAAATTAATTTTTCTTGTGTTTCTCAAAAACGAAAGAAATACTTTTTATGAATTGGAAAGTGACCTTAAGCAATTAGCTAATTTGGATTTTAATGTAACATTTCATTAAATATTAAAATTTTGTTCTTCTAACTGGATGTTTGCCTAACATAATCATATTGAATAGTATAATCACATCATTAAAACTAACATTGTGTTTGAACACAACCCCCTACTTTTGGTGTTATTGCCAATTGGATGATGTTTACTTACTAATCCATATGGGCTGAAGGTAAACTAACTGCATCATTTGTTTTATTTTTAGATTTGTTTATATTGATCCAAACAAATATGTCATCAATATCTGGTAACATTATTATTTGAATGAAATGAAATTAACTGTGTATTTTTATAAATAATTCAGTTGATATTGTTAAGTATTCAAGACTGATTACTGGGGGGTTATAGTAGAGCTTCAACCGATTTTTGCCTGTAACTCCAGAAAAGTATATATGTACGGTATCATGCTGTGAAATGAGCAGTAGGGTCTTGGACTGGGACCATTACACCAAAGTGTGGTGTATTTACAGCAGTAAATTAGAGGTCACAGGAGTTGCAGACCCATATAAGTAGTACAAAGTTCAAGAGATCTTCAATTATTCATTCAAATGTGACTACACCTGACTTAGAAATATGAAGGTCTCAGCTTGAAAGCCAATTCCCTATGTAACATAGGCCCACCATTCTCTTTCTCTGAGTTTCAATCTCCTAAGGCTCTTTCTAGCTCTAGTATTCTATGAATATGTGGATGAAAAATGGGTTCTGTAATAAAACTGAAAAGACCAATGACAGAAAGTAACCTCACAGCGTGATCTGATCATAAATTCCTACTGGGGCAGGTCATAGTGGGTAGTCATGCTGCAGGCATATAACTTTTTTTTTCAGTAAAAGGTTTCTTTTTGCCTTAAGCAAGGCCTGTTCATTGTTCTTGTACTTCTAGGGTTAACGCACTTTTGAAATGGCAAAGTAATCCTTTTTCTCTTGAGCATCTAGGTTAACACATCTTTGAAATGCCAGAGTAATCCTCTTTTTCAGACCCTTGGAGGCCCTAACCACCCTCAAGGGAGCACATAATCTTGTTAACTATCCCGTAATCCAATCCCCACCTTGCTTTTTCCCACATTCATTTAATCTTCCTTACCTTTCCTCCTTAATTCCCAAAGCATAAAAGAAAATGAAAAACTGTCATTCTACAGAACATTAGAGATCTTGCTTCCTGGCAATTGTTGTTAGTTTGGCTCAAATAAATTCTTATAAAATTCTGTACATATTTGGATGTTTCTTACATTGACAAATCTATAATTCTATTCAGTGTGAGGCACAATGCTAGGTACTTTGTGGGAGGACAAGTTGTACAAGATATTGCTCATTTTCTTATAAAACAGAATAAGAAGTTGAATGGTTCCATGAACATTTAACAAACATTTACCACAAGGATTCAAGAAGGCCACAGGTACTGAAGTAGAGTTAGAGCATGTAAGTACAGTGACTCAATCCCAACAATGAAACAAGGCTATGACATGTCTTAGCTTCAATTCTCTTCATGCTTCTCCAAATATCTACCTGTACACTACAAATATGAAGTGATAACATTGATTTTAAAATAAAACTGTCAGAATTTAGGCATGTGTATAGTCTCTGAAGTAATATCCTTGCAAGATTATTCAAAGATACTTGGTAACTGCTTTTATAGCCTGTGGCATATGTTCAAATTTATTCAGTTGGAATAGATCTTGGTCACTGGGGGATGGACAAGATGTCTGGGATTGGCCAGATGTCATTTCAGAGCCAAATCAAAAGAATAAGAGAAGTGATAGAGCTAGACCATACATTTTGAGTTAAAAATGAAGTGTGGCAATTAAGAAATGAGATTGGTTTTCTCTAGGTCTTCTAATTGGCTCTGAAGGCAATTCTCATTTCTAGAGATGTTTTGAGCATCAAAAGAATAAGATGTTCTCCCAAGGAAAATACTTTGAAAGGAAACAGTGCTTACTTATCTGCCATACTTAGGATTTCAAGGTTTGTTTAGTTAGAAGTACCAGCTATGTTATGAAGAGTTAACAACTAACTGTTACAATTAACTGACCTTTGTTACATTTTTGGGAGAAACAGCACTTTTCACTTCTAAAGGAAAAAAAAATTAAACACTGAATCTCCCCTCTACTCAGCCATCCATTAAGTGCTATATGCTGAGCTACATAACTCCTATACCAATCCTGTATGAAGTAGACACCATTTTCCCCATTTTATAAATGTAAAAACTGAAGTTCAGAAAAGTTAAAAATCATGTCAGTAGAAATCAGGATCTTCCTTCAAGTTTGCCAAGAATCATAAAAGAAATCTCCTCCATAGTGTATTTGAGAAGCTTTTGCACAGTGATTAGCAATACATGTAGCATTAGTACAATTTACTTTCCCTTTTTTGATGTTACAAAACCATTTTAACCAACTAGAGTATACCATTGTTTTCATACTTCCTGACAGAGACTAATGTAATAAAAATACAATTTTTATTTATTTGACATTTGTTTCTCAACAATAACCCTTTCAAATTTGCCAGTTAGCTACAAAAGGGTTTCCCCTCTTTTGTTGTCTGGTTGGTTTGTTTTATTGAGCTTCAAGTCTTTTTGCCTGTAGTTCATATTCACCTTGGCTCCTGATAAAAGTTCTTTTAAATAGTCTATAGGCTTCTAGTTTGTTTTACAGCCAAGAAAATAGTACTCTTCAAACCTAGGCAATTTAGCTAATTACTCTGAACATGTTTTCTTATATTTCACCTGGAAATAAAAATACTCGCCTCCTCTCTTAGGACTGATGGACAACCTAAATGCATTCATATATTTGAATGGACATTTAAGAAATATAATTCATGATATAAAATGCATAGTGTTTTTCCACATTGATTATGTGATTTCCTAATCACTAAACCAATGTGGATTTTGATGTAACTTGTTCTAGATTCTGGGCTGGCTCCAGAAAAAGAGTGCTTTCTTTGTCTTAGCTCCAGAAAACAGGAAGGAGTTGTACATTACTAAAGGCTGGACCCTTCGAGATCTCCTTTTGACAATTAAACGTGACAGTTGTTACTACTCACTGTCAAAAACATTCGATCACTCTTTGCAACATATACAAATGTCGAATCATTATGTTGTACAACTATTAGGTAGGATGGGTAGTAAACCAAGGCAGGAGGAGGAGGGAAGACATGTCTTACCTGTTGACTCAGCAGTCCTGAGATTGGTCCAATAAGATTGCCAGGCATTCTGAGAATCACAAGTGGAACTGCGATAGCACAGGAAGAGGAGAGCCTTTGAAATTCTATGTGTATCACTTCCATGTGAAAGAAAGCCTTTGTAACAATTCCCTTAGCTGGGAAAGGCAGCCTCTGTAGCAATTTCACTAGCTGAGAAAGAAAGCCTTTATAACTGTATATTAATCCCAAGGTCTGGAAGGGGGGAAAGGAGGGGAAACCTAGAAGCTGACTAAAATATGTAACTCCTGGAGTTCAATAGTTAGTGTACTTAATTTAGCTGAGTGCCTGCCTACTTGGAGCCTTGACTCAAGTGTATAGAACAAACCTACTAAGAGACTTAATAACAAACTTAACAACTTTATTCCCTCCATATGTGGAGCATTCAGATAGCTGGGTGCCTGCCTGTAGTTTTGTCCTCAAGCGTATTTCATAAATAAACTTGCTATCTCATTTTTCAGTATATGTGTTTGTTTCTCACCTAACTTCTTTTTTGAGCAAGGCAAGAACTGAGGAGGGGGAGTACCCTGCCTTGGGTCTCCCCGATAATACAACTGGGGTTAATATAATGTTAACATGTCAAGTATATCTTAATTTCTAAAAAAAATTTAAAATACAAAATACAGTTTTGAGTTGAGAAACTGTTTTTAAAAAGTCTTGATTGTAGTTACTTCACCAAAAAGACGCAGAATGTTGTACAAGACTTGCTTTATGCTAGAATGTTCGTGTTCCCCAAAATTCATATGTTGAAGTCCCAACCTCCCAATGTAGAGGTATTTAGACAGGAGGTCTTTAAGGAAGCAATAAAGGTTAAATGAGGTCCTAAAGGTGTGGCCCTGATATGATTAAGTTTAGTGTCTTTATTAGAAGAGACAAGAGAGAGAGCTTGCTCATTATCCCTCTCTGCATGAGAACGGAGGAAAGGCCATATGAACACACAGTAGACCACCCAAGAGAAGAGCTCTAACCCTACACCAACCCCACTGCTGACACCTTGATCTTTGGATTTCCAGTCTTTCTAACTGTGAGAAAGTAAATCCGTTGTTTAAAAAACATAGAAACCAGTGTTACGCTCATTTACAAGCTAATAAAAGTTGAAATTAGCAAAAAAAAATTCGATTAGGTGGTTTACATCAATCAACCAAATGAGGACAAGTCTCCAATAAGGTACCCCCTGCAGAGAGAAACTGATTGGTTTAAATAGGAAGAACAAGGGGAAGGAGCAAAAGATCTCCATGTGAGAAGCAGGGGGCCTCCCAGGGCTTTCAGCCCTGACTCTTGCCCACTGTTGGAAGGTGGGCAAGGCTCTGACCATCAGTTTCTTTAACTGAAACAAGAGGAGAGACAGAGAGAATGATGCTTCACTTATCTCATTGGTTTACTGTGAAAGTTCTGTCAACTGTAAAGAGTTTTGCACACCTAAGGAATTAATTAACTCTTCATATGTTTATTGAGTGCCTATTGTATACAGTGCACAAAAGCAAATATTCATCTGTCCTCAAGAAACTGGCAATCTATTAGAGAAAGAATAAAATATATAAAATCAAGAAATGTGAGGTAGGCAATTCAAGTGCCAGAGTACAGATAAACATTATTGTTAAATTTCTGCAAATAACTGTATTTTCCTGAATCTCATAGATGGTCTGAAATCTCTTCCTTTTCAAAGGTGATTTTAGTTTTGGGAAAAGCCAGAAGTTGCAGGGTGTCAAATCTGGGCTGTAGGGCACTGAGTCACCTGGGTAATTTGATGTTTTCCTAAAAAACTCTGCTTTTTTGATGTATGAGCAGGCACATTGTTAAGATGAAGTTGCCAATCACCAGTTGCCCATAGCTGTGGCTGTTCTTATCATATTGCATTTCTCTACTGAAGAAGAACATTGAGGTCATACTCTTTATTAATTGTTTGGCCTTAATGAATGTGCTTGTTATGGACAACATCTTCCCAATTCAAAAAACACAATTAACATGGTGTTGATCTTGCTGCGTGATTTTGCCGTGCAGTCTTCAGGTGTGGAGAACCAGGTGACTTACATTGGGACTACTGGGCCTTTGTTTCCGGATCATAGCTGTAGACTCATGCTTCATCTCTGGTTATGACCTTCTTGAGGAAATCTGGATCATTGATAGCAGTTTGAATCAAATCATTAGGAACTGCAGTTCGATGTTCCTTCTGCTCTGGTAGCAGAAACTGTGGAACGAATTTTGCCATGACACGTTTCTTGCCCAGATCCTGCTTCAAAATCTCGGACACAGTAGTTTTTGGAATCCCCAGATCAGTTTCTAGTTCTCACACTGTCAGTTGCTGATCTTTGTTGCTTACAGTCCATACATGTTCAATATGCTCAGATGTCCTGCTTGTTGCAGGCCTTCCAACATGGGTCACTTTCAACAGATTCTTGACAATCTTTGAAGTATTAGCCACACCTTTATTTGCACTGCACCCATTGCATTGTTTCCAAAAGCCTTCTGAATCATCTGAATAGTTTCTGCAGAGGAATGTTCAAGCTTAACGCAAAATTTGATGTAGATTCATTGCTCTATTTGGTCAGTCATTTTGAATGCAATCACCACACAGTTCATATGCTCACTCAATGGCATTGACAGGCCCCACTGACTAACACAGTGAAGTCATCATTGTTCATGCATGTACATTCCAGTTCACTCTCCTTGGCTGCCACTTTGCATCAATGTCATGCAGACCATTCTCATTATATTAACAATGGTTGGGCTTTTCCCAGACAGAGCTCATATAATGGGAATAGCTGATGGCAATACCATGGAAGATTTTGCAGAGTGTTTTGAACAGTGGAAGAGATACTGGGAGAACTATTTGAGGTCCCATGGTGCCTACTTAGAAGGGGACTGAGGCATCATTGTCTTATGTACAATGTTTCTTAAATCTTCTTCAATAAGTGTCTATATTTTCAAATTACATGGCTGTATACTTTCTGGACAAACCTTTGTATTTCCCTCTCAAAATTGGACAAGTCTTTATCTGCTGTCGATTACAGGCTGTCTCACATGAGAATCATTGCCTTTTCTACAGGAGCTAGTCTAGTGCAATAGCCATTTGCCATAGGATAATTCCATTACCTTTCCTTACCACGAACATAGATTCTGTCTGACGTCTACACTGAAGATGAAGAAATTTTAATTAAATTCTTTCAAGTGCTAGATTTACTTATACTATGAATTTACGGCTAAAACCCACCATTCTCATTTTTGACAAAGAGACTAGGACTATATGTCTCAAACTTATCAATTGTCGGCACTTCTTATAATAGTGTTCTGCTTAGAGTCAAAGAAAAATTTGGGTTTTTTAGTCCCTATAGCCCTCTAGTTAGAACTATATGGACATCATGATTTGGAACTGAATTTACTATACACTTTGGCTTATTGGAATAAGGTTTGCAATAAATTCAATATCTTATTTGCAAAATGCCTTAAGGTAAAGTTTGACAACTTCTCCAAAGGGTAGTTCTCCCCTTCCATCATTTCCTGGTGAAAACTATGCAAGAATGAGATTAAATAACACCACCATCAATAAATCAATCACATTTTTTCCAAGTGAAACACTGACCTGTGGTGAAAGCTAGAGAAAGCAAGTACAAGTACAAACAATCATTGGGATGGAAATATATAAAGAGAAAATTGGTAAAATCTTTATGATATCAGAGCTAAATATTTAATAACCCTGCCCAAAAATAATATTGTAGGAAATCTCCCCTTAAGTTTCAGTTTAGGTGACAATTTAATTTATAGATGAAACAAAAGTACATATGTATTTTCACGTTTCTCTAAATTGTATACAAAATATCTGATATTTGGATAAAAGCTAAAAGAAATCCTATCCAAAATCTACTAGGACATGGGACTTCTAAGATTTCTAACCTACAAAACTAGGAGACAACACATGTATGCTATTTATGCTAAAGTAGCTTCTAGTACATTTGGAAAGATGAGACTTCCACACACAGCATCATTAAAGTCAAAGAAAATTTGTAATGAAAATTAAAATGCACATAATTTAGTAAAAAGCTGTACAGAACAGACAGCCATCAGGAACTGTAGGAGGTTAAGAAGAACAACAAAGGATCAATGAGAAGCTGGAGCCTTGGGGAAAGTTCTATGAAGGATGTGTAATATATGTTGTCTAAAATGCTAGGCAAAGTTTGGATTCACAGAAGGGGGAGAGAATAAGGCATTCTGATTAAAAAATTAGGAAACAAGAGCAAAGACATGAGAGAGTGAATATGGTGGGCAGAGGGCAAAGAAGAAGCCAGGCTGACTAGGATAGAGTATGTGAGAATGTAGGCATGGCAGGGTAGACTCAGACTTGGTAATGCAGGCTTAAGAATTTGGTTTTGTTTCCACAGGCAAAGAAGAGTCATCAGGACCCATTGGTCAGTGTAGTGATTTGAAGAATGTAGTGTTGTGGGAAAATTAGACCAGAATTTACAGGATTTCACATGGCCATCCAGATGGCAAATTTACTGGTTGCAAAGATACAATAAGCAATAAGGTGTCTGTAAGAGGAAAGAGTCTGAGGCTGGCATAACACCAGGCCATGATAAAGACTAGGATCAAACAAGATGAATTCAGTTGGGGAAGACAGATAGTTTCAACTGGCAATATGGCATATTTGAGATGAAATATTCTAATTATTATATTATGTGCCCAAAAGAACCTAAAGAGAACAAGAAAGGTGAAACGGTGAGGATCCATTATTATCTGGTTCCAGCCTCTTTTTCGAACATAATTTTAATGCATGCACAAGTCTTATTGAACTGCTCGTGATTTCCTGAAGTCAATATTTTCTCACATTTCCAGGACTTTGTCAAGAATACTTTCTCCTATTTCTTTCTTTATGCAATTGCTGTACACAGAATGGCTCCTAAAGTTATCCAGGCCTTAATTCCTGGAACCTGTGAATATGCTACATTACATAGCAAAAACACCTTTACAGATGTGATTTAAGTTAAGGACTTCAAGATAGGGAAGATAATCCTAGATTATCCAGTTGGTCTGATCTAATCACAAACCCTTAAAATTAGAGGACTTTCTCCAGCTGGATTCAGAAAGACGTGGCAGAAGGGGAAGTCCAAGATATTTAAAGTGTATGAGAAACTCAATCCACTGTTGCTGGATGGAATCCACTTGGATAAAAATGGAAGGAATGAGGGTGGCCTCTGGGAGCAAAGACTGGCCTCTGGCAGGCAACTAAATTTGGCAATCAACCTGAATGAGTTTGAAAGTGGATTTATTTCCAGAGTCCCAGAAAGGAATACAGCTGCTGACACTTGGTTTCCCCTTATGAGACTCAAAGTATAGAAACCAGCCAAGCTAACATGTACCCAGATCTCTAACCTACAAAACTAGGAGACAACACATGGATGCTATTTTAAGGCAATCGATTTGTGGTAATTTGTTAAGGCAGCCACAGAAAACTAAGACAGTACCCTTTAACATTTAGCTCAAATATAGCACTTCCAGGAAGTCTTCCCTAAGCTCTTGTTCTGGGCTCCCATAGCACCCAATACATTTCTGTATAATGGCAGGAATGACATTATACTGATGTTACTGCATGCACAGCTGTTTCCCTCCCTATCTAGTGAGCGCCTTGAAGGAAGGGACTGTGTCTTATTCATTTCTTTATCTACTGTGTTTAGCACAGTGCCTGACAGCAGGTACTGAGTAAATATTGAGGTGGAAAAAGAAGGAAAATAGGGAGAGGAAAAGCTGGCTGGAAGGCTGAGAGATAAATTAAGGGTAAAATGAAATGGAATGGCAGCCAATAATTACTGAGTCATTAGGGTTTAGGAATAGTTTGGGAGCAATGGTGGCTGAAATGTAAATAAATGCTAAAAGGAGGCTTAAGTGTTAGAAAGGAATACCAACAATAAACAAGCTTAAAGGACTCTGGAAAGGCTTAGAAACTGCAGGCAATAAATTCTGTCCACCAGTTACTAAGCTCCACTTTGGTGCAGCACAACTTCCAATATACTTTTTAGTTCTTCAGTTCTACACAGAAACGGATAGCCAAAGGTCACTAATAATTTGAAAGAAAACCCCCCCACTTGAAAAAGAAATGCCAACACAAAGGGTAAAGAAGGAATTGAAACAATTAAAAATTATAGAAAACTCCCAGCTGGTGTAGCTTAGTAGATTGAGCGTGGGCATGTGAACCAAAGTGTTGCCAGTTCGATTCCCCATTCAGGGCACATGCCTGGGTTGAGGGCCAGGTCCCCAGTAGGGGGTGCATGAGAGGCAACCACACATTGATGTTTCTCTCCCTCTCTTTCTCCCTCCCTTCCCCTTTGCCTAAAAATAAAATAAATAAAATCTTTTTAAAATGTGTAGAAAACAGAAGAAAATATCTGTAAAACAATAATACCCATAAACAAATATGTGAAGACATTACATCACTAAAAGAAGAACTTGACTATATGAAAGAATAATAAAAAAACAAAGAGTTCCTGAAAAATTAAAATATAACAAAATTTCAGTAAACAGGTTTGAAGATAAAGTTGAGGAAATCACACAGAAAGTAGAGCAAAAAGAGAACTTCCACTCACCAAAATTGCTTGAATGCTAACTATGTGTCAGGTACTGTTCTGGGCTCTTGGAATATATCATATCATCATCATCAACAACAACAATAACAAACTGACAATAATCCCCTGTTCTTCTGTAGCTTTCAGTTTGGTGGACAACATGAGAATGAAGAAAACTAGAGCAATCCAATCTATCCATCATCAAACTAATAGGAATTTTCAGAAAGAAAACAGAAAACATTGGGAGCAAGTTATCAATGAAATAATGCAAAATATTTTCCCAGTTCTGTATGACATGAGTTTTAAGATTTAAAGGTCCCACCTAGAGCCCAGTAAAACATCACTGTGATATTCTAGAACATCAGGGATAAAGAGAAGAACCTGAAAAATTCCTGAGAGAAAAATAAGTTGTACATGAAGTACTTTGCTTCTTAATAGCAAGATTAAAGGCTAAAAGATAATGAAGTGATGCTTTCAAAATTCTGAGTAAATGATTATTTTCAAACAAGAATTTTATCTTCACCTAAGTTGTTAATTGAATCAGGGGGTAAAATAAAAATGTATTCAGATAGGCAAAGTCTCACAAATGTTATCTATTATGCACCCTTACTCAGGTGATGTACAACCAAAACAAGGATGTAAAGCAAGAAAGATAATCACAAAACATGGAGCCTATTAGGGGGAGAGGTGAAAAGAATTTATAGAATGACAACTGTGTAATAAGTTCAGAAAGCAAAAGGTTCAGATTTGAGAAGACCAGAGAGCCCCAGGAGGGACATTTCTAGGGAGAAAAAGCCTCAAAACTGAACAAAACCAAACAACATAACAAAATTGAAAGATAATCTGAAAGCTTTGTCCACATGACCATGTGGACAATTGTACCAACAGCTATTTTACAACACTGTTGGAAGGTATAGGAAGACTTGGCAACACATTCAAATAAATTATGTAATGGGGAAAATAAATTAGGTAATCATTAACTCCTGAAAAAACAAACATTGTACAAGGAAGGAAATGTAATCATGGTATAGTTCTTGACTCATCACTGAACAATATTTGAGTAATCATAATGCTGCAAACATTAAACTGTGATATAAACTATATTGGGGAAACAAAGGAGAGGGGATTTGTAAGAAAATTGAATCCTCATCTACTATAGTAAGATCCTAGTAGATTAATTAAAATAAATCAAAAGACAACAATGCATGCATGTTATTTTGCAAAATGAAAGTAAATGTTAGAAGAAACAGTTAAGTAATTGAAAGTGAGGTAGGGCAATTGGGGGTGGGGGAAGGACAAAGACACAAGGGCTCTTCCCTTTTTGCAGCATAAGCCTTTTAAACTAATGTAACATTGTAAATCAACATATATTACTTAGATAAAAGTAATGATTAAATTAAAAATGAATCAATGGGTTTTAAATACTGTAACAATATCAGGTTATTTTGTCTCCTATTTTTGAACCTTCTGCCCCAGATATCTTGTGGATATCCTGTTGAAAGAGTCAGAGACTCACAGTGAGATCCTAGGCATTTAAGGGATTATGCTTGAGAATGAGGAGGAGTCTGGGGAGTATGATACACATTAAAATTTGTTTTTAAATTACAGGTTACATTCAATATTATTCTGTATTAGTATCAGGTATGTCACATAGTGGTTAGACATTCACATACATTACAAAGTGTTCCCCCTGACATGTCCAGGACCCTCCTGGAACCCTCCACAGTTATTACAATATTATTGACTCTATTCCCTATGTTGTACTTTACATCCCCATGACTATTCTGTACCTACCAATCTGTACTTCTCGATCCCTTAACCCTTATCACCCAGTGTCCCAATACCCTTCCCCTCTGGCAAGTATAAGTCTGTTCTCTGTGTCTATGATTCTGTCTCTGTTTTGTTTGTTCATTTATATTGTTCTTTAGAGTCCACGTATGAGTGAAATCATATGGTATTTGCATTTCTCTGACTGACTTATTTCACTTAGCATAATGTCCTCTAGGTCCAGGTTATTCAAAATGGCAAAATTTCATTCTTTTTATGGTCAAACAATAGCCCATTGTATATATGTACCACAGCTTTTTGATCCACTTGTCTATTGATGGACACTTGGGTTTCCTCTATAACTTGGCTATTGTAAATAATGCTGCAATGCACATAGGGGTGAATATATTCTTTTGAATTAGTATTTTGGGCTTCTTCAGATATGTACCCAGAAGTGGGATCACTGTAGGAATGCAGATTGGTACAGCCACTATGGAAAACAAAAAATTAAAAATGGAACTGCCTTGTGATTCAGGATATATATTTTCAAAGAGGAGTTTAGAGCAGGGCACAGTTTCTAAATATTGATATATGGGCATTAGCACAGATTCTGACCAGGATGGGACTTGGTTCCATGTGTGAGTCGGTAAGATACTTTGTAGAGGGGAAGCTCTCGCTATGTTCTCAAAAGGAGTCATGTAACAAAACCAAACATTTTTATTGCATTTACAAAGTAATTTTACTGGTGTCATCTTAATGAGTCTTATAAGGTCAAGGTCATCCAGCTAATACATGAATAAGGATGTACCAGCCTTAAGATCTAGGACTAACTGTTAGTGCTCTTGGCCTCTGTATCACTCCACTGACATGCTTTCCCAAGAATTTTCTGAGGCCCCTTCCCCATTGCTTTCAAAAGACTCAGCTGGCCACTGAACTAGTGCTGCACATGCCCCAGGTTTTTCATAATTGCTCCACCATCCTGCCTTACCCCTGCTTCATTTCTTTATAAGCACTACTAAACAAAGGTGAGCAAAAAAAGCAAGATTCAGTATGACAGTAGAGTAGCTGGATGTTACACTCACCTCTTCCCAGGAAAAAACTGGAGTTACAAGTAAAATATAGAACAATCAACCTGAGTAACCAACTGAAGACTAGCTGAACAGAAGTCTTATAACCAAGGATTAACAGAAGAAACTACATAAAGATTGATAGGAATGGCAGAGATATGAAAAATGCTAGCCCTACACGCACTTGCAGTGGCTGAGACTGGAGGGATAATCTCAAGTGAAAAGGTTCCTCCTAAAGAATGTGTGGTCTGAAACCCATGCCAGGCTCTCCAACCCAGTGCAACAGAGCTGGTGAAAGACAACCGCATAACACCTGTCTTGAAAATCAGTGATGCTTCTGTCTGCCAGGAAGAGACTGGAGTCTGCTAGCAGCCCAAGCAAACTCTTAAAGGGCCAACACACAAAATATCATTCACAACCACTCACCCTGAGCTCCAGCAGAGGGAGTGTGGCTCTGAGACAAATAAGTCATGTGAGGAGAGAATGGGTTGTACAGATCTAGGGAGAGAGCTAAAGGGACAGCTGCAAGGATTCTTGTGCTGAGTCCCTCTCCCATGCTGCAGATGCTATCTTTTCTTGAATGGAGCACTTCCCTCCATATGGCATGAGACTGAGGAAATGCAATAACCCAACCCTTCTGATTCCATGTTGTCCTGCTCCGTGGAACCTGTGCCCTTCGGAACTATCAGCTGCCTTGACCCCAGGTGCAGAGGTCCAGGAAGACTCAGGGAGTGTTAGAGACTGAGTTGTGTGGCCCTGGAGTGGGAGCTATTAACTTCACTTTGCCCCAAGCCTAACTGGTTTCACCCTCTCATGAAAGATAAAGTAGCCCCACCTTCTGGTCTCCTGGTGGCCACAACCTGCTGACCCTGGGCTCTCTAAGAGGTCCAGACAGAATTCTGGACTGACAGAGTTGTGTAGCTCTATGATGGGGGCCATTTTTCCCTTGCACACCCAACTGATTCAGAGCCCTCCCTTCACATGGTCAAATTTTGGTCTGCTTGGTCCTGATAAAATTTGCTGATGTCACCCTGAAAACTTCCTGACACTGCTCTACCACAAAGACTGTGGGTATCTGGCAGGTGGCAGCTAGCCTTGGTGAACTCTGGGAATTTTGCTGAATAGAATCAGACCCAGCACTGGAACTGAGGTTGAATTTGTATCAGTTTGATGAAGATCACATAACCCTACTTGATAACTCACTGAGAACCTACCTCATACAAATTGCAGAATTCCTGAAGCTGTTTCAGTCACTGAACCAAAGAGGCAGCTGGCAGATGAGAGCAGGCAGAGGCAGATCTTAGAATTCCTTAGGCCTTTTGCTGATCAGCCCCTGGGCTCGGTAGTAGAAACCAACCTTGATGCGCAGGTTGCCCTTCGCACACAAACTGAGGTCCAGGAGAGGCAGCCACAAACTGTGGATCACTCCGTAGCTCCAAACAGGTTGTCCAAGGCCAGCCACAGGCAGTGTCTTACAATGACTTACACCAAAGTCCCTCCCAAGAGGCCCCAGAAACAACACGCCCAGTGGCGAGGTTCAGAAAACATCACAGGATTCAATTAGCTCCACAAGTGGCACACCCAAAGAGAGATCTTGGCAGGCACCAGAGACTCCTAAGGCAAATTATGTTGTATGGATAGCATCCAGACAGAAGCTCGACAACAGTGGTTGAGGCTGATCCTCACAGCCTGCCAGCCTGAAGTTCAACCTTATGCACAGATAGGGCAACAGAAATCAAAACTCAACTACAACAGAAGGGTTAACCTCACCTACCTAGGACACGTAGCTCATTATCGAAAAGACTGTGCCACTGGTTACAACAATACATCTACCACATAAGGCCACCCTGCCAAAACTGGGAGATGCAGTAGATCTATTTAATGCATATGAAAAAATAGAGAGGCAGACAAAAAGGGGAGGCAAAAAACATCCCAAATGAATCTCCAGAAATAGAACTAAATGAAATGGAAGCCAGCAACCTACCAGAAATAAAATTCAAAACAATGTTTCTAATGATGCTCAAGAAAGTTAGTGAGAATTTAAACAGCAGGAAAAAGGACATAGAAGCCATAAAAAAGAACTAGTCATAAACAAAGAATACAATATCTGAAATGAAGAATACTCTAGAACAGGGGTGTCCAACCAGCAGCCTGTGGGCTACATGCAGCCCAAGAAGGCTATGAATGCAGCCTAACATAAAATCACAAATTTACTTAAATTAACTGAAATTTTTTTTATGTTATAATGTGTCACAATGTATTTAATGTGCGGTCCAATACAATTCTTCTTCCACTGTGGACCAGAAAGGCCAGAAGGTTGAACATCCCTGTCCTAGAAAAAATAACCAGAAAGTAAGATGAAGCAGATGATTCAATCACTGAATTCAAAGATGAGGTAGCAGAAAATACCCAATCAGAGCAGAAAAAAAATTAAAATATAAAAATAGTTAAAGGGACCTTCACAGCAACATCAAGCATAACAATACCCACACCATAGAAGTATCAGAGGAAGAAGGCAAAGAACAAACAATTGGGGACCTATTTGAAAATATTGACTAAAAACTTTTTCAACCTGGTGAAGGAAGTAAACACACAATTTCAGGAAGCACAGAGAGTATAAAAGACGATGAACCCAAAGAAGCCCACACCAAGACACATCATAATTAAAATGCCAAAGTTTGAAGACAAAGACCTTAAAAGCAGTAAGAAAAAGATAGTTACCTATAAGGGAACTCCCATGAGACTATCAGCTGATTTCTCAACAGAAACGTTTCGGTCAGGAAGATTAGAATGAAATATTGAAAGTGATAAAAAACAAGGTCCTACAACCAAGACTACTCTACCCAATAAGGTTATCTTTTACAGTTGAACGAGACTCAATAGAAATATTTCAGGCCAGAAGATAGTGGTGTGAAATATTCAAGGTGATGAAGAACAAGAACCTACAACCAAGGCTAATTTACCAAGCAAAGCTATCATTTAAAATTGAAGGAGAAATAAGGAGCTTCTCAGACAAGAAAACGCTAAAGGAGTTTGTTAACACTAAACCAATACCACAACAAATGTTAAAGGGCTTGCTTTAAGAAGAAGAACAAGAGAAAGAAAAAAAAGAGGAAAACAGTCTACCAATAAAATGCTGCTACATACGTATCTATCAATAGTCACCTTATGTAAATAGCTTCAATGCTCCAACCAAAAGATAGAGGATAGATGAATGGATAAGAAAACAAGACCCATATATATGCTGCCTCCAAGAGACCCATCTCAGATCAAAACATACACACAGACTAAAAGTAAAGGAATGGAAAAACATATTTCATGAAAATGGAAAGGATAAAAATGCTGGGGTAGCAGTACCTATAGCCTACAAAACAGACTTTAAAACCAAGGCTATAGTAAGAGACAAAGAAGGACACAACATAGTAATAAAGGGAACAACCGAACAAGAAGATATAAATGTAGCAAACAATTACAAACCAATATAGGAGCGCCTAAATATGTAAAGCAAATCTTGATGGATATAAAGGAAGAGACCAACAGAAATACAGACAAAGTTGTGAATTTTAACACCACATTGACTTCAATGGATAGATCTTCCAGAGAGAAAATCAACAAGGAGACAATGGCCTTAAATGAGCCACTAGATCAAATGGATTTAATTGATATCTTCGGAGTATTTCAACCCAAAGCAACAGAATACACATACTTTTCAAGTGCACATGGGACATTTTCTAGGATAGACCACATGTTAGTACACTAAACAAGTCTCAATAAATTTGAGAAGTTTGAAATCATATCAAACATTTTCTCTGACCACAATGCTATGAAAGTAGAAATCAATCACAAGAACACTATAAAACATGCAAAGACATGGAAGCTAAATAAGATGTTATTAAACAATGAATGGGCTAACAATGAGATCAAGGAAGAAATCAAAAGATACCTGGAAACAAATGAAAATGAGGGCAGAACAACCTAAAATCTGTTGGACATTGGGAAAGCAATCCTAAGAGGGAGATTCATAGCATTACAGGCCTATCTAAAAAAAACAAAAAAACAAGAAAAAGCTCAAATAAAAGATGTTATTTCATGCTTAAAGGAACTTTAAAAGGAACAACAAACAAAGCATAAAGTGAGTAGAAGGAAGGAAATAATAAAGATCAAAGCAGAAATAAATAAGAGTCTACAAAAACAATACAAAATATCAATGAAGTCAAGAGCTTGTTCTTTGAAAAGATAAACAAGATTGACAAACCTTTAAGACTCATCAAGAAAAAAAGAGAAAGCACCTAAATAAATAAAATCAGAAATGAAAGAGGAGAAGCAACAACTGACACCAAAGAAATATAAAGGATTGTTAGAAAATATTATGAATGAATACATGCCAAGAAACTAGACAACCTGGATGAAATGGATAAATTCCTAGAAATATACAGTCTTCCAAAAACAAATCAGGAAGAATCATAGAATCTGAATGGACAGATTACACCTAGTGAAATTGAAGCAGTAATAAAACAAAAACAAACAAAAAAAACTACCAACAAACTAAAACTCTGGACCAGATCGCTTCACAGGTGAATTTTACCAAACATTCTGATAAGAACTAGCACTTCTCCTTGTCAAACCATTTTATAAAATTCAAGAGGAAAGAAGGTTCCCAAACTCATTTTATGAGACCAGCATTATCCTAATTCCAAAACCAGAGAAAGACACTACAAAGAAACAAAATTATAGGCCATAATTCTGATGAACATAGATGCTAACATCTTCAAAAAATATTAGTAAACTGAATATAGCAATACATCAAAAAGATCATACACCATGATCAAGTGGGATTTATTATGGAATGCAAGGTTGGTACGACATTCACAAATCAATATATCTGATCATTGAATAAACAAAATGGATAAAAATAGAGGATAGATGCAGAATCAATAGATGCAGAAAAAGCTTTTGATAAAATCTAGCACTGATCTATGATCAAAACTCTCAGCAAAGTAGGAATGGAGGGAACATACCTAAACATAATAAAAGCCACATATGACACACCCACTGCCAACATCATACTCAAAGAGCAAAAACTACAAGCATTCCCCTTAATATCAGGAAGAAGACAGGGATGTCTGCTTTCACCTCTCTTATTCTACATAGAATTGGAAGTCTTAGCCATGCAATCAGACAAGAAGAAGAAATAAAAGGCACCCAAATTGAAAGGAAAAAGTAAAACTGTCTTTATTTAGAGATGACATGATACTGTACATAGAGAACCCCAAAGATTCCAGCAAGAAACTACTGGATCTGGAAAATGAATTCAACCAAGTAGCAGGATACAAAATTAATATACAGAAATCAGTTGCAGTTTATATGCCAACAATGAACTAACAGAAAGGGAAACTAAGAAAATAATCCTACTCACAATTGCTTCAAAAAGAATAAAATACCAAGAATAAACCTAACAAAGGATGGAAAAGACCTGTACTCAGAAAATTACAAGACATTGAAGAAGATACA
Source organism: Mormoops blainvillei (assembly GCA_004026545.1). NCBI lineage: Eukaryota > Metazoa > Chordata > Mammalia > Chiroptera > Mormoopidae > Mormoops > Mormoops blainvillei. Next base: position 82,829 of record PVJD01006054.1, on the reverse strand, counting down.
AATAAGTAGAAGCACATACTGCATTCATGCATAGGAAGAATTATCATTAAAATGTCCATACTACCAAAAGCAATCTATAGATTCAATGCAATTCCTATCATGATTCCAATGTCATATTTCACAGAACTAGAACAAATATTTCAGAAATTTATATGGAACCACAAAAGGCTCTGCATAGCAATAGTGATCCTGAGAAAGAACAAAGTTGGAGGATTCACACTACCTGATAATCAAACTATACTACAAGGGCATAGTAATCAAAACAGCACCATAATGGTATAAAAACAGACCTACAGATCAATGGAACAGAATAGAGAGCCCAGAAATACTCATAAACTCATACCTATATGGTCAATTAATATTTGAAAAGGAGGCAAGAACATATAGTGGAATAAAGACAGTCTATTAAATCATTGGTGTTGGGAAAACTGGACAGATATTTGCAGAAAAATGAAATTAGACCACCTTCTTACACCTTCTACAAGAATAAACTCAAAATGGATTAAAGACTTAAATATAAGTCTCAAAACTATAAAACTTCTTGATGATAACATAGGCAGTAAAATTGTGATCATTTCTCTTAGTAATATTTTTTCTGCTATATCTCCTCAGGTAGGGGCAACAAAAGAAAAATAAACAAATGGAACTATATCGAACTAAATTTTTTGAGCAGCAAAGGAAACTATCAACAAAATGAAAGGACAACAAGATGAATTGGAGAATATATTCATCAATGATACATCAGATAAATGGTTAATATCAATATCCATAATGTATAAAGAACTCATACAACTCAACATGAAAGATTAACATAGAATCCAATAAAAAATGGGCAAAGGCCCTGAATAGACGCTTCTCCAAAGAGGGCATACAGATGGTCAATAGACATGTGAAAAATTAATATATAATGATTATATATATATAATCATTAAAGAAATGCCAATTAAAACTACAATGAAATATCCCTTTACACTTATCAGATGGCTATCATCAGTAAATTAACAAAAACAAGTGTTGACAAGGATGTGGAGAAAAGGGAACTCTCATACACTGCTGGTGGGAAATCTGATTGATGCAGCCACTATGGAAAATAATATGGAGTTTCCTAAGAAAATTTAAAATTGCAATGCCTTATGACCCATTGATTCCTCTTCTGGGTATATATCTAAAGAAACACAAAACACTAATTCAAAAGAATACATGCACACCTATGTTCAGTGCAGCATTGTGTATAATAGTGAAGCTATGGAAGAAACCGAGGTGCACATCAATAGACAAGTGGGAGTGTACAAAAGCTGTGGTACAATGGAATACTAGTCAACCATAAAAAAATGAAATCCTATCATTTATAATATAGCATGGATGGACCTAGAGGGTATTACACCAAGTGAAATAAGTCAGTCAGAGAGACAAATGTCTTAAGATTTCACTTATATGTGGATTCTAAAGAACAATATAAATGAACAAACAAAATGGAAATAAACTTAAAGATACAGAGAACAGAGTCATGGTTGCCAGAGGGGAGGGCTGTTGGGAGGCTGGGTGACAAAGTTAAAGGGATCTAGAAGTACAGATTCATAGTTACAAAATAGTCATGGGGATGTAAATTATGACATAGGAAATATAGTCAATAATACTGTGATAACTATGGAGGGTGCAAGGAGGGTCCTGAATATGCCAGGGCGAACAGTTTTTAAAGTATATGAATGTCTAGTCACTTAACTGTACGCCTGAAACTAACACAAAATAATGTTCAATGTAAACTGTAATTGAAAAATTTTAAAATATAAAAATAAAAACAATAGAAATAATCAAATAAAGACATATACTCAGAAGCTGCTGAATCTACTAGTCATAATAATTACATTAGGTAGCACCTAATCTAATTATTATGCTTAGTCTAATTTTTATTCAATAAATATATTTTTATTATTTTATTGATTATGCTATTACACTCATCTCATTTTTTCTCTTATTTTTATCCCCTCCGCCCTGCACCCCATCCCATCATCCCCACATCAACATTTTCCCACCACCACTTTCCCCAGCCCTACTGCTCCCCAACTCCCTCCCTCAATCTTTCCCCCATTTGGCTTTGTTGATGGGTCCTTTATGCATGTTCCTTGATGACCCTTCCTCTCCTTTTCCCCTCCTATCCCCCTTCCTCCTCCACTCTGATTACTCTAAGATTGTTCTTTATTTCAATGTCACTGGTTATATTTTGCTTGCTTGTTTGCTTGGTTGATTAGGTTCCACTTACAGGTGAGATCATATGGTATCTGTCTTTCACTGCCCCACTTCACTTAGCATAATGCTCTCCAGCTCCATCCATGCCCTTGCAAAAGGTAGTAGTTCCTTCTTTCTTTCTGCCACATAATATTCCATTCTGTAAATATACCACAGTTTTTTGATCCACTCATTTACTCTTGGGCACTTAGATTTCTTCCAATTCTTGGCTATTGTAAATTGTGCTGCTATGAACATTGGGGTGCATATGTTTTTTTGAATTGGTGTTTCAGGATTCTTAGGGTATAATCTCAACAGTGGAATTGCTGGGTCAAAAGGTAGTTTCATTTTTAGTTTTTTGAGGAAATTCCATACTGTTTCCCACAGTAGCTGCACCAGTCTGCATTCCCACTAACACTGCACTAGGGTTCCCTTTTCTCCACATCCTCTCCAGCACTTGTTGTTTGTTGATTTATTAATGAGGGCCATTCTGACCAGTGTGAAGTGATATCTCATTTGAGATTTGAATTTGCATCTCTCTGATGGCTAGTGATGGTGAGAATCCTTTCGTGTGTCTGTGGGCCTTGTGTATGTCCTCCTTGGAGAAGTGTCTCTTCAGGTCATTTTCCCATTTTTCAATTGGGTTGATTGTCTCCCTGATGTGGTGTCATGTGAGTTCTTTATATATTTTGGAGATCAAACCCTTGCCTGAGGTGTCATTTGCAAATATATTTTCCAATGTGTTTGGTTCCCCTTTCGTTTTCATAGTTTTCTTTAGCCATGCAGAAGCTTTTTATTTTGATGAAGTCCAATTTGTTTATTCTTTCCTTTACATTCCTTGCTCTAGGGGACAAATTGGTGAAAATATTGCTGCGTGCAATATCTGAGTTTTACTTTCTATGTTCTCCTCTAGGATTTTTATGGTGTTGCAACGTATTTAAGTCTTTATGCATCTTGAGTTTATTCTTGTATATGGCATAACTTGGTGGTTGAGTTTAATTTTTTTGCATGTAGCTGTCCATTTCTCCAAAAATCCTTTTTTTTAAGAGGCAATTTTTAGTCCATTTTATGCTTCTGTCCTGTTTGTTGAATATTAATTGACCGTAGAGACTTGGATTTATTTCTGGGCTCTCTATTCTGTTCCATTGATCTATGTGACTGTTCTTATGCCAGTACCAGGTTCTTTTGATTACAGTAGCCTTGTAGTATAGTTTGATATTGGGTATTGTGATCCCTCCTCCTTTGTCCTTCTTTCTCAAAATTTCTGCAGCTATTCAGGTTGTTTATGGTTCCATATAAATTTTTGAAATGTTTGTTCTATATCTGTGAAATATGTCATTGATATTTTAATTGGGATTTCATTGAATCTATAAATTGCTTTGGGTAGTATGGGCATTTTAATGATGTTAATTCTTCCAATCCATGAACACAATATATGCTTCCATTTATTTGTGTTTCCCTTAGTTTCTTTCTTCAAGGTTGTGTAGTTTTCTGAGTACAGACCTTTAACCTCTTTGGTAAAGTTTATTCCTAGGTACTTTATTTTTCTTGTTGCTATAGTAAATGGGATTTTTTTCCTGATTTCTATATTTTTTCTGATATTTCATTGTTCATGCACAAAAAATGCCTTCAATTTCTGAATATTCACTTTGTATCCTGCTGTTTTGCCAAAGTCACTTATTAGGTTGAGTAGTTTTTGGTGGAGTCTATAGGGTTTTCTATGTACACTATCGTGCCATCTGCAAACAGTGACAGTCTTACTTCCTCCTTTCCAATTTAGATGTCTTTTATTTCTTTTTCTTATCTGATCACTGTGGGTTGGACTTCCAATACTATTTTCAGTGGAAGTGATGAAAGCAGACATCCTTGTCCTGTTCCTGATATTAGTGGGAAAGCTTTTAGTTTTGCCTATTGAGTATGATGCTGGCTGTAGGTTTCTCATATATGACCTTTATTATGTTGAGGTATACTCCCTCCACTCCCACTTTGTTGAGTGTTTTTATCATATACGAGTGATATACCTCATCGAATGCTTTTTCTGCATCTATTGATATGATCATGTCATTTTTATCTTTCCTTTTGTTTATGTGATGTATTACATTTATTGATACATGAATATTGTACCATCCTTGCCTTGCTGGGGTGAACCGCATTTGATCATGGTGGATGATCTTTTTAGTGTATTGCCAGATGCGGTTTGAGAATATTTTGTTGAGGATGTTAGCATCTATGTTCGTCAGTAATATTGGCCTGTAGCTTTCTTTCTTTATTGTGTCTCTATGTAGTTTTGAGATTAGGATAATCCTGGCTTCATAAAAAGACTTTGGGAGTCTTCCTTCCTCTTGGATTTTTTTGAATAGTCTGAGAAGGACAGGAGTTAACTCTTCCTTAAATGTTTTGTAAAATTCTCCTGGGAAACCATCTGGTCTGGGGCTTTGTGTGTTGGGAGGTTTTTGATTACTGCTTCAATTTCACTGGCTGTTATCAGTCTGTTCAGGCTTTTTGCTTCTTCATTCAGTTTAGAAAGATTATGTTTTTCCAGGAATTTGTCCATTTCACCCAGGTTATCAAATTTCTTGGCATATAGTTCTTTGTAGTAATTTCTTGCAGTCCTTTGTATTTCTGTGGTATCAGATGTGATCTCTACTCTTTTGTTTCTGATTTTATTTATTTGAGTCCTCTCCTTTTTGTTCTTGATAAGTCTGCTTAAAGCCTTGTTGATTTTGTTTATCTTTCAAAGAACCAGCTCCTGGATTTATTGAGCCTTTGAATTTTTCTTTTAGTCTCAATGTCATTTAATTCTGCTCTGACCTTGGGTATTTACATACTTCTACACACTCTGGGCTGTTTGTTGTTGTTTCTCCTATTCTTGTAGGTGCTGTGTTAGGTTGTCTATTTGAAATGTTTCTATCTTTTTTAGGTAAGCCTATATCACTATGAACTTCCCTCCCAGAACTGCCTTTACTGTGACCCATAGGTTTTGGACTGTTGAGTGTTCATTTTCATTTGTTTCCAGAAACTTTTCGATTCATTCCTTGATCTCATTATTAATCCATCCATGGTTTAATAGCATGCTATTCAATCTCCATGAATTTGAATATTTTTGAGTTTTCTCCTTGAGGCTGGTTTTTCATTTCAGGCCCTTGTGGTCCAAGAAAATACTTGATATGATTTGAATTTTCTTGAATTTGTTGAGGCTTGTTTTGTGTCCTGTCACGTGGTCTGTCTTCAAAAATGTTCCATGTGCATTTGAAAAGAATGTGTATTTTGCTTCTTTGGGATTAAAGAAATATATATATATATATAAATAAATAAATTAAGTCCATTTGATTCAAGGCATTGTTTAATGCCACAATATCCTTGTTGATATTTTGTTTGGAAGATCTATCCATTCTTGTCAGAGAGTGTTAAAATCCCCTACGGTATGTGAGTTGCTGTGCATATCTTTCTTGAAGTCCTCCAGGATTTTCCTTATATATTTGGGTGCTTGTATGTAGGGTGAATATGGGTTTACAATGTTTATGTCTTCTTGATGTATTCTTCCCTTGAATATTATGTAGTGTCCTTCAGGATCTCTTTTTATGGCCTTTGTTTTCAAACCTTTTTGCTGATATAAGTATTGATACCCCAGATTTTTTTTCCTGTCCATTTACTTGGAATATTTTTTTCCAACCCTTTACCCTCAGTTGTGCAGGTGTTTTGTTTCAAGGTGGGTCTCCTCTAGGCATTATATGTGAGGGTCATGTTTTCTTATCCATTCAACTACCCTATGATTTTGATTAGAGCATTTAATCCATTTACATTTAAAGTTATTATAGATAGATACTTATTCATTTCTCCCTTTTGTACCTGTGCACCTGTCTCTCTCACTCTTTTTCTTCCTCTTCTTAAAGCAGTCCCTTTAGCATATCTTGCAGTGCTGGTTTGGTTGAGGTGTATTCTTTCAGCCTTCTTTTGTCTGAGAAACTCCTATTTTGCCTTCCATTTTAATTGAGGGCCTTGCTGGAAAGTGTAGCCTTAGTTACAGGCCTTTGCTTTTCATTACTTGGAATGTTTCTTGCCATTCATTTTTGGCTTGTGTTTCTGTTAAGAAGTCAGCTGCTAGCTGACTTATTGGAGTTCCCTTGCATGTCACTTCTTGTTTTTCCCTTGCTACTTTTAAGATTCTCTCTTTATCTTTAAAACTTGGCATTTTAATTCTGATGTGTCTTGGAGTTGGCCTCTTTGGTTTCATCTTGTTTCCAACCCTGTGTGCATCCTGCAATTGCATGGTTTTTTCCCTGTCTGGGTTTGGAAAGTTTTCTGTCATTATTTTTTCAAACAGGATATCTATCAATTGCTCCTCTTCTTCTCTTTCTGGTATTCCTGGATTCAAATGTTGTTGCATTTCATGTTGTCTTGCACTTCCCTTAAGCTATCTTCATATTTTTTTAGTCTTTTTTTTTGCAGCTGCTCTACCTGGGTATTTCTTTCTACTTTGTCTTCCAGCTCACTAATTTGGCCCTCTGCTTCATCCAGATTGCTTGTAATTCCTTCTAGTGTGTTTTTTATTTCAAAGATTGCATTCTTCATTTCTTCCTCGGTCTTTTTATTGTTTATATATCCTTTTTCATACTGTTGTAGTTTTCACTCTGTTCCTTGTAGCTGTCCATGATTTCCTTGAGCATCCTTATAACCATTCTTTTGAATTCCATATCTGATAGATTGCTTGCCTCAATTTCATTTAGTTCTTTTAGTGGAGAGTCTGCCATTCCATTTGATTGCAGGTTCTTTCCTTATCTCTCCATTTTAGGTTACTCTTTTTGTTTGTTTCTTCAATTCCTGATGCTCTACTTTGCCAGTTGGCTTTGTAGAGTGAACTTCTATTGTTGGACTTCTGCGAGACTCAGTAGTGTGGTCTCTTTGATCTCTTTGTCTGGATGCTCTAAGTTTACCCTTTCTTCCATTTGTATGGGCTCTCTTGTTGTACTTGGTTTTTTCCTATTGGTGGCTCCTTTGTTGGTAGGCCTCTCCTGCGGGTTTAATGGTATTCACAACTCCCACCTTATCTTGTATGTGATCAGGGGCAGGGCAAAGGTGAAATGGGTTAGGACAGTGGGAGAGTATTCTATGGGATTTAAAATACCAACAAGTGGAGAAAAGACAGGAGATCCTTTGAAGAAGTACAGCATTAACTGATAATTCACCCAAATAGCCACTTTTTATAAAAGTTGAAAAAGAGATAAGGCACTTATTAGAGGGGAAAAAGAGTGTGAGCTGACACCAGAAAGCAGAGCACTTATGTGAGGTTAGATGGTGTGATATAGTGAGAGTAAGGGATAGAAACTTAGAGTGGTGTGGGAGGGCATAAAGTAACCTCAACAGTAATAAAGCTCAAGAAGATAGCAAAATGGACTGAAACCAGAAAAGGATGCATCTGTTTTTAAATGCCCTATGCAATCTTTGGTGTCCAAAGTTCAAATAAGCTGGGATTTTGTTAGCTGTTCACTCAGTTCTTCAGAAAATCGGGTACATGTCCCAGTTGGGTGCAAACGCAAGTGAGTTCAGATCTCACCTACCTCCCCGCCATCTTCAAAGTCCAGGAAGTGCATTTTACATGGCAAAATATGGTACGTACTTTTTCATATGCCACACATAGCTGCAAGGGAGATGGGAAATGTAGTCTTTATTCTGAGAAGCCAGGTTCATTGCTAAATCTCAGGGATTTATGTTACTAAAAGAAAACAAAGAGAACGGACAGTGGTTGGAAAGTAGCAGTCTTAACACATGCTAATTTGCTTCCTCATGTATGGGGAAAGGCAGTTTTAAAGGGGAAGTGGCTTGATGTTTGGCTAGGGAGGGTCTGAGCCAAGTCCAATTAAGGAGTTAAAGTGTCTCAATAATTCTGGTTTGGATAATGGGCAAGTATAAAGTATGTTTACATATTCTGCATTAGCTGCCCCCAAAAAATTATCAGGAAGAGATAAAGAGAAAAATCTCATCAGAATATCCCTAACACATGACTACCTTTAAACTGTCACTCAACCTTGTTACTCAGTTCTGCTTTGCCTGACTTGAAGATTTCAGGTCATTTTCCCTGTCTGTTCACATTCTCTGAGAAGGACACCTTCTCCAGATGGAGAGAGAAGTCTGAGAAGGGTTATCTGAATATTTGTTGACTGGTCCAGATCACTGTTGTCATTCTGAGCTTGGAATGCCAAGTGCTGGGAGTCAGTAACAAAGCATTGCAGTACACTCAAAACTAGACAGAGACAGAGACAGAGTCAGAGACAGAGACACAAACTAGACCAGCTCACTGATATGAGGTGTAAAGCAGGAACATGTTCAGGAAAGTGATCAGCAGCAAGACATTTTTGATGAAGAGGAAACTTTGTTCAACACATTAGTCCTTGGAGTAGAGGAGTCCAAATAGTAGACTGGTGCTATGGAATAGAGGAGTTCAAGAAGCTGGCATCCATCCATCCATGGGGAGCACTGCCTAAGACACTGAATGGGGCTCAAGGATAGGGATCTAGATCCCAAGTAGTGGGACAGGTCTGAGGCCTCCCTGAGAACTGGAAATTAGGAGTCAGGGTGGGGCAGAGCAGACACAGAGTACTAGGAGCTATGATGTTCAAGTAAGGAAGGAGAAAAGGTGACCCAAGGAGCAGTATCCAAGGGCTTAATTTTTACCATGGAATCTGGAGAGAAGGGAGGTTGTTATGCTTGCATTTCAGAAAACAATGCATTCTAACCCATGTTACATTTTTATCTTCTACTATATGCTTAAATTAGAAAATTCGGTATCATCTTTGACTCTTCCTTCATCATCTTAACATAACCTGTTGAAAATTACCAAATCCTATCTATTCTATCTTCTGATGTTCTCTTGAAGCAATCTGATTATCTTCAGCCTCTATGCCATTACTTAATTCAACCTAACAAAATATCTCTCTTATGGATTACTGCAATTGCTTTCTCAGTGGTTTCCCTGATTTCATTTTTGCTGCTCTACAGTCTATGTTATGTGCTAAATTGTACCCCACCCCTAAATATGTATGTTGAAGCCTTAACTCCCAGTAACTCGGTATGTGACTATATTTGGAGATAGGGTATTTAAAGAGATAAGTTAATACTTACCTGGCAGGGGAGATGCCATGATCATGGAGGTGGTTTTCCCAGGACGAGGCTTATTCATTGCACTTTGGATGTTCTGGTCCCTGCAATTTCCCCTAATGTGGGAAACTCTACTGCATAATTTGTGGTAGTGGGGGACTGTGTTTGCATTCCCTGAAAAAAATTAAAGAGATAAGTTCAAATAAAGTTATTAGCAGGGGCTCTAATCCAATGTGACTGATGTAAGAGGAGGAAATTAATAAGGAGAGGAAATTTGGACACAGGTACAGAGGAAAGGTTATGTGAAAGCACAGGGAAAAGACAGTCATGTGCAAATTGAGGAGAGAGACTTCAAGAGAAACTACCACTGCTGACACCCTCATCTTGAATTTCTAGCTTCTAGAACTGTGAGAAAATTAATTCCTGTTGTTTAAGTCACCCAGTGTTGCTTCTTTATGGTAGTCTTAGCAAGCTAGTATACCATCTTTCACACTGCCTCCAGGTTAACTTATGTACAAAATTAGTCATGTTAGTTCTCTGTTCAAATTCCTCATTGGGCTCCTATTTTTACTTTCACCAAGAACAACTAGAAAACCTGTGTAATATTTTAAAGTAGACAGTAGTAAAGGCATTGAAAGCTGCAGAAGCAATAAATATGGGATAGGTCAAGATTTTAAAAAGGACTGAAACACCAAGAGGAGAGTTACTTTTTACCTGGGTTCATTTGCTAATTTTGGGTTTATACTCAGAGAATGATAATCCAGGCATTAGCTAGACAGAGGGCCACTGCTGGAGTATATAGGACAAACAAAACTTTTGGTAGTTTTTAGTGGCTGATTTGAGGGGCCAACACCCCAGTGAAAAGGGAAGGGAAAAGAAATAAACCTGAAACATATCCAGTGTTTTCCTTCAGAAATTTGGTTAATTTTGAAACTGTACATGTCACACAGCATAATGACCTCCAGATTAATCTGTTTCTTATATATCTGGAATATTAACCCCTTATCAGATATATTTTACAAATATTTTCTCTTATTTTGTAAGTTACTTTTTCACTCTGTTGATGATTTCCTTTTGCTGTGTAGAATCTTTTTGGTTTGACATAGTGCCATTTGTCTATTTTTGCTTTTGTTTCTTGTGCTTTTGGTCGCATAGCTAAGAAATAATTTCCAAGTATCATGTCAAGAAGGTTTCCCCCTATGTTTTATTCTAGGAATTTTACATTTTTAGACCTTATGATTAAATCTTTAAATGACTTTGAGTTGATTGTTGTTTGTAATGGAAGATAAGGGTTTAATTTCATTATTTTGCTTGTGGATGTTTAGTTTTCCCAGCACCATTTATTGAAGAAAGGCTCATTTATCCATTGTGCATTCTTGGTATTTTTGCTGAAGATCAACTGACCATATATGTGTGTGTGTATTCCTGGGTTGTTTATTCTGTTCCATTTTTCTATGTCAGTCCTTATGCCAGTACCATACTGTTTTACTTCCTGCAGCTTAGTGATATGTATTAACATTAAAAAACATGATACCTCTAGCTTTGTTCTTCTTACTGAAGTTTGATTTGTTTTTTTTTTTTTTTTTGGTGTCTTTTGTGTTTCCATATGAATTTTGGAATTGTTTTTTTCTATTTCTGTAAAAAATTCCAATGGGATTAATAGAAATTGCATTGAACTTGTAAATCACTTTGGGTATTATGGACATTTAAACAATATTAAGTCATATAATCCATAAACATGGGATGTCTTTCCATTTATTTGTATCTTTTTTGACTTATTTCATCAATATTTTGTAATTTTCAATGTAAAATTCTTTTACTTTCTCAGTTAAGTTTATTCCTAAGTATTTTATTCCTTTGATGCTGTTGTAAATGGGATTCTTTTTTTAAATTTCCTTTACAGATAGTTCATTGTAAGTTCATGCAACTTATTTTTGTATGTTGATTCTGTATTCTGAAACTTTACTGAAATCATTTATTAGTTCTAATAGGTCTTGTTGTTGTGTTGTTGTTGTTGTTTGTTGTTATTGGAGTCTATGGTTTTCTATATATAATAACATATCCAAATACAGAGACGTTTTCCCCTTTCCCTTTCTTATTTGAATGCCTTTTTTTTCTTGACCAATTGCTCTGGCTAGTACTTTTTGCATCATATTGAATAGATGTGGCAAGAGTGGGCACCCATTCCTTGCTCCTGATCTTAGAGAAAAGGTTTTCAGTTTTTCATCAATAAGTATGATGTTAGCTGTGGCCTTATCATACGTGGTTATTATTATGTTGAGGTAAATTACTTCTATACCTAGTTTTTTTAGTTTTTTTTCATGAACTTTGCAAAATGCTTTTTCTGAATCTTTTGAGATGATTATACAATTTTTATCTCTCATTCTGTTGATGTGGTGCATCATATTATTTGATTTGCATATTTTGAGCCATCCTTGCACCTGGTGATTAAGAAACTAAGAAGGAAAACAAAAAAAAAATCAAAGTAGTATTTTGGATAGTTTCACTGTGCTCAGTAGGTAAGAATTAGAGTTCAAGATCTGCCATGGATAAGGGCTTTATTAAACACACAAGGTTATTAGCTGAATGCTCTAGAAAGGAATGCCTTAGAAATAAGGACCAAAAAAAGTAGAAAGACTTCACTAAAATTGAACCTGTCTTTGATTTAGGTTGGAGTTCACACCTGGAACTGGGTGCTTTAGGTGTGAACTCCATGTAATTTGATAGAGGTGATTTGCCCTTATTTGATCAACTTAACAATGAAAAGAGTTCATCCTCTCTGAGGGAAGATAACATCATCTAGATCCTATGTGATTATTTATACACAGTTGGCTGACTTTCATTCAAAACTTTCTAGGAACAGCAAGAGACAAGGCCACATGACTGAAAACCTAGAAAAAACCTCAGACAATATACACAAACTTGCAGGTGATCCATATACATAAATTAGCAGACAAGGAATTTCTAATAAATACTTATTCAAAATTAGACGAAAAGTTGAACAAAACATATGTAAAAAAGAGTTTAATATATTCATTAGAATCTGTAAAGATGCAAATGGAAATTGGGCATGTGACTGACAATAACCAACAGAATACAGCAGAAGTTGTGCCAGTTCTGGGCATATTCTTTAAGAAGACTGGCAATTCTCACATTGTCTCTTAGAACACTTACTTTTGGGAGCCCAGTATGAAGACTCTCTCCCTTCCTGAAGAGACCATGTGGAGAGGAGAAGCACATAATTTTTTTTGACTTGAAATTATTTATTTTTAATTACAGTTGTCATACAATATTATATTAGTTTCAGGTGTACAACCTAGTGATTAGACATTATATAACTTAGTAAAGGATCACCCAATAAATCTAGTACTCATCTGACACTACACAAAGTTATTACAATATTACTGGCTATATTCCCTATGTTGTACTTTATATCCTTGGGACTATTTTGTGACTACCAATTTGCACTTTTTAATCCCTTCACCTTTTTACCCATCCCCCCAACTCCCCTCCCATTTGGGAACTGTCAAAATGTTCTCTATGAGTCTGTTTCTGTTCTGCTTGTTTGTTTATTTTGCTTTTTAGATTCCATGTATAAGTGAAATCATCTCAATTTTGTCTCTCTCCGTCTGACTTATCTCATTCATCACAATACCCTCTAGGTCCATCCACGTTGTTGCAGGTGGCCAGATTTCATTCTTTTTTATGGCTGAGTCATATTCCATTGTATACATGCACCACTTCTTTATCCATTCATCTATTGATGAGTACTTACATGGCTTACATATCTTGGCTATTGTAAATAATGCTGCAATGAACATATGGATGTATATGACTTTTTGATTTAGTGTTTTGGTGTCTTTTGACCCACCCAAAAGTGGAATTGCTGGGTTTTTCTTTGTCTCTTGTTAGATGACCTTTGTTTAAGGTCTATTTTGTCTGGTATAAGTATTGCCACCCCAGCCTTTTTGTTTTGTTTTGTTTCCATTTTCATGAAATATATTTTCTATCCCTTTACTTTCAGTCTTACTTTCAGACTGTGTATGTCTTTCTATCTGAAAAGAGTCTCATATATACAGCCTATGTAAGGGTCTTTTTTCACTATCAATTTAGTCTTTGTCTCTTGATTTAAACATTTAATCCATTTGCATTTAAAATAATTGTTAATAGCTATGTGTTTATTGCCATTTTATTATTTATACTTTTTATCTTTTTTTCCCCTCCTTGTTTTTAAAGAAGACCCTTTAACATTTCTTGTAATACTGGTTTGGTGATTGTGAACTCTTTTTAGTTTTATTTTGTCTGGGAAGTTCTTTATTTCTCTTTCAATTTTAAATGATGGCCTTGCTGGGTGGACTAGTCTTGGTTGTAAGTCCTGGTTTTTCAGCATTTTGAATATTTCATGCCAGTTCCTTCTGGCCTGAAATATTTCTGTTGAGAAATCAGTTGACAGTCTTATGGGAGCTCCCTTGCAGGTAACCTTCTCTTACTGCTTTTAAGATTCTCTTTTTGTCTTTAACCTTTAGCATTTTAATTATAATGTGTCTTGGTGTGTACCTCTTTGGGTTCATCTTGTTCGGGACTCCCTGCATTTACTAGACTTAGCTGTCTACTCCCTTCACCATGTCAGGGAAGTTTTGAGTCATTATTTCTTCAAATATATTTCCAATTACTTGCTCCCTCTCTGTTTTTTTCCTGATACATTTATGATGTGGAAGCTATTATGCTTAAAGTTGTTGCCGAGGCTCCTTATACTATCTTCATTTTTTGTATTTTTTGGCTACTCTGATTGGGTGTTTTCAGCTTCAAAATGTTGGATTTGATCTTTTGGTTCATCTACAGCACTGTTGATTTCCTGTAATGTATTCTTCATTGCAGTGAATGTATTCTTCATTTCTGACTGGATGATTTTTATGTTTTCTATTTCTGTTTTTTTGTTTCCTATCTCTTTGTTGAAGTTCTCAATAAGTTCATCTATTCTTCTCTAAGTTCATTGACTATCCTTATAACCAGTCTTTTGAACTCTGCATCTGTCAGATTGCTTGTCTCTATTTTGTTTATTTTTTCTGGGGTTTTGTTCTGTTCTTTCACTTGGGACATATTTTTTGATTCCTTATTTTGGATGCCTCCCTGTATTTTTATCTATATATTAAGTAGAGCTGCTACAGCTCCCAGGCTTGGTAGAGTTGCCTTTTTTAGTAGAGGGCCTATAGTAGGATCCAGTAGTATAGCCTCCCCAATCATCCAAGCTGGGTGCACCAGGTGTGAACTCCATGTGGGATGTGAACACTTACTGTAGTTCAGCTTTGATTGCTGTTGTCACCTCAATGGGAAAAATTTACCCCAGGCTGATGGACTGCAAGCATTGGCTGCAGCCACTGTGGGGGATCAGCTGTGTAGGGGTAATCCACACAGAGCAGGGCTTCCTTCAGCAGTGCTCTGGTGCCCACTGAGTCTACCCCTTGAGTGTGCTGCTTATGGAGGTGGTTGGGTGGTGGTTCTTCAACACGGTCTGAAGATGTCCACTCAGAGCACTGGTTCTGGGTTCCTGTGGCCTCCCAGGAAATGTGGACCAAGGTCAGCTTCTACCTGTGCCATGTCAGTGGCCACCTGGCATGAGCTACAAAGAAATCTACAGATGGTTATTACTTTGCTGAGCTTGGAGGTGTCCAGGTGCAGCCAAGCTATGAACCAAGGCCATCCTCCACTAGTGCTGGGCCTGGGACAACTTAGTGAAAGGTATGGGGCTCTTGCTGAGGGCAGATGCTGCTTCTTTAAGAGACTATAGGAAAGTGTGAAGCCTGAGACAGGACAGGACATTTGTATGGAAAAGCCACTGGAAAAGGCTTGAGTAGGCCAAAAAGTTGAGTGGGGCAGGGTCTCAGGGAATCACCAGGGTGGGGTAAACAGTGTTATCTAGATTTATGGCACCTGCCTGATAGCTTTGTGGCAGGAGAGCTCAGAAAAGGAACAACTGGTTCTGCTGGCACTTCTGTTTGGGAGAAAGCTGCCCCTGCAGCTGTTTCACTGATGCCAGATAACTCAGTTCCTCCCCATATGTCTCTGATATCTTTTGTGGTACTGCTCCAGTGCTTGAGCTCAGATCCAGTGAGTCCAAGTAAGTCCATGTGTGGGCGTTTTAAGAGGAAATACCTGGGACTCCAGTAGGTCTCTGTCTTCCTCAACCCAACCCCTGCTTATTTTTATAGTCATAACTTAGGGAGACTTCTCTTCCAGGCACTGGAACCCTGAGCTGGAGATCCTGATGTGAAGCATGGACTCCTTGCTTCTCAGGGGGGACTTCTGTAGCCGAGATATCCCTCCCAATTTTGATCTGCCACACGTGGGTATGGGACCTGCCCATTCTGCATCTCTTTCCTTCCTACCAGTTTCCATGTAGCTTCTTTATATTCTTAGTTATAAGACTTCTGTTCAGCAAGATTTCAGGCAGGTGTGAATGATAGTTCTATAGATTAGTTGTAATTTTGATGTAGTTGTGGAAGGATTTGAGTACCACATTTACCTATATCTCCATCTTGACTGAAACTCTGAGGGCCTGAAATTTTTGTGTATAGGAAGAGAGGACCAACCATCTCAGAGACTCAGTTGAGCCTCTGGATGACTCCAGCTTCCATCTGACTACAGTTACATGATAAACCCCTAGTTAAACCAGTAGAAGAACTTCCTAGTGGAACTCATTCAATCCACAGAACAGTGAGATAAAACAGATTACGTTTTATCCATTACACTTCAGGGAAGTTTGTTAGGTAACAATAAGTAATAGAAACACTCTCCTTCACAACTGCCCCCATATCCCACACTATGAGGTAGGGTAATAGAACTCTAATACCAAAACCCTTCTGTGCACACAAGGCCGGCCTTCCTTGTTGGAAAACTCTTCAACTCTCCATGAAAAAGGCTTTGCTCCTAGGGCATTCACCCTTCTGTGTGAGCCAAGGCTCAGTATAACACCTTCCCAGAAGGAAGTATTCCAAGTTTACTCTTGAGTTGTACAAGAAATATTTCAGTTCCAGATCTTGGCTTTTCTAGCATCAATGGGCAGGTAGGGAAACTTTATGAATGACTCTACATCCTTGCCTATCCAGAGGCTGATAATCACTCAGCTGTATTGCCTTTCCAGGGTTACCATATCCATCTACCACCACCACATACCCTTACAAGTTCTGGTTTAACTAAAAAATTCTCCCATATAAATGTATGATGTCATCCTGAGGTTTGCATTAGATTGAGTTCTGAGTGCACCCCCCCAACAGGCATCATTCTACTACAAATTTAGCAGATATATTGCTGATTTTATTTACTTATTTTCATATCCTTAAAAGTTCCACTTCAACAGGTCCTGTGAAAACATTAATTTGCTGCCATAATAATTTCAAAGTACATTTTGGAGGTAGCTGATAGGCATATCATTCAAGAAGACAACTTGTATAAAGCAACCTTCTTGTATTGTTTTATTTAGAATGCACGTCTTTATTTTATAATTATAACCAACTTGATTATGTAGGCTACGGAAAAGGCAAAATGGTCTAAATCATCTAAAACTTTGGAGTAAAAGTCATTGATATTTGTTTTGGGAATGCATTATAGATTTTTTTCCACCACCAGCAGCAGTTATTCCTAATTACGATTTTGCTTAGGCTAATACTAGAATTAACTTGCACACTGAGCATATATATGTCAAGGACATGTTGGGTAACTGAGCAAGGAGAGCTAACCCAAGACTCTTAAGCTGTTTGATGTACAATTTACCTGCAAAGTCTTGACTCTTTGAAACTGATCTATCAGACTCCCCCTATAAAATGAGGGCTGTTTCTGACTTTGACAGGCTGCATACCAACTCCAAATATGCTATCACTTCTGAAATTCTCAAAATCTCTTTTCAATTTACTTCTAAAATCTGTCCTCTTTTTCATCAGTCATGGCAGAATCTGGGCTTCTGTGTCAACCCATCCATTGCAATGTATGTTCCTGATAGACTTTGGAGGTCAACTGGGAGGCTTAATATGCAGGGAAGAATGCTCTGGATCAACCATGAGAATGCACAGCTTCAGCCATGGTCTTTATTCTAATTATTCCTAAATCCTTTTTCCTAGCTCAGACCTTCCCCCCAAATCTAGTGGTGTATAGATCTGCCTATTTATCTCCCCTTTAATGTCCCACAGGAACTTCACCTGACCTTCCCTTCCTCACTCCATTCCGAATCTACTTCTCCTATGTTCTTTGCATCAGTGGCACTACAACTATCCATCCAGTCCCAAAACTAAGAATTTAGGCATCCTTCTTGCCTTCTCAGTCTTCTCCTCGGCCCTTTACCACCTTCTCCAGTTCTTGCTGATTTTACCCCCTGATTATCACTTTGGTTCACCTGCTTCTCACCACCCTCTCTTCCATTCAGACCAAGTCTCTATCACCTCTTGTGTGTTCTATACAAACTTTCTTATAATTGCCTTCCTTGCATGGAGTCTTGCTCCCTGCTCCCATTCATCTTTCACAGAGGAAACGCAGAGAAGTGTTGTTCCAATACACACATTGTAAGTTACTACTATGTGTAATGGTCACCCATTTACCTCAAAGCAAAGTTTTAAATCATTCACTCTTTTGCAAAGGCCTGGTACAAATGTGACACCTGCCAAACTTTCTAGCTTTACATCATGTTTCTCTTCCCTTTGGTCTCTCCACTTCACCAATGCTCTATTCTCAATCTCAGGACATGCTAAGCTCTCTAGTCTCTGAGCCTTTGTTAGTGTCCTCCCTTTACCTCAAGTACCATTTTACTTTCCTCTTTATTTGGTTATGTCCTCATTATTCAGATCTGGATCAAAATGTTACTGACTCAGGACATTTGTCTCTGACACTCCAGACTTTTAGGTCTCCCTGTTTTATGTTCTCCCAGCTTCCTGGACATCTCCTTTGTAGCTCTGCTCAGACTATGAGTGCACAAGGAGATAGGATAAGTATGGTTTTATATTTCTTTTTTTTTTAACGTATAACACTACATATTTGCATGTCATCCTTGTACAGGGGCCATGTTAATCCTCTCGGTTTTCCATTTTGAAGTATGTGCTGCCAAAGCGAGCACAGGACATGTGTGTTTTTGTTCCCTGCTCAAGTCATTGGCACAGTGGTTAGGACAAAATAGGAGATCAAGAAATGTTTTCTGGGTGGCTGATTAAACAATAACCTCCAAACTGTCCTCCCTTCCTCCAGGTTCTCCCCTTCCAACCTATCCTTTCCAATCCCACCAGAGTGATCATTTAATCCTAGGATGAGGCCCAGCTCCATTCAAGTCACATTTGAAATAAAATAATTAATTCTCCCCTTTACATACATAATGAAGTTCAAATGCTTTCATTTATGACATCAAGATCTTCTGTGATCTGTTCCAAAACTACCTGACCAACCTTATTTTTATCTTAGTTTCTGCTTAGAAGAATAGTTTACATTCCAATCAAATGGAATTGAAAACTCTTCCATGCCCATGCCTCATGCTTTATAGCCTCCATAGATTTGCTTTTGGTGACCTATCCACCTGGTAAGCCCTGGCTGTGTTTCTACCTAATTCCCATATCTCCTTTTATCATCCAGCTTAAAATCCTTGTCTTCTCTGAAGCTTTTGTAGTTCCCCCTTCTAGCTGGAAATTACCACTTCTTTTTCCCAATATACCAAGAGTTTTTACCTCCCTTGTGACACTGATACCATTATGTGCACACAAGGCTCGTTCTCTTCCATATGCAAACTACAGGGGGGTAAGATCTGGCTATTTCTTTATGGTTGACAGGACTCAGGCAACAGTAGAGATGTGGGACCTATTTGCAGGTCTACCATTTGTTTCATAATCTTGTACTCAAAGTGCGGTCCAAGGACAAGTTGCATAGGTATCATCTGGGGGCTTATTAGTAATTCACTTCTCAGGCCTATTAGGCTTACCAAAGCAGTATCTGCATTTTAACAAGATCCCCAGGTGATTTTTATGCACATTAAAATTTAAGAAGTAATGTGTTGTTTTTTATTACACCAGGGAACATACATCCTCAGGAAAAGACAAACACCACATTTTATCATTCAGTGTTCTCAGACCTGGTACCAATTTATGAATCAGTTGCACAGTGTGTGTTTCTCTATTTCTGCATTACCTGCCAAATATCATCCAGCTCTTAGTTTGGGATCCTCCCCTTTTCCAGCAACATGGGACAAACCCTATCCTAGACAAGGGAAATCCTTTTTCCTAATAGAGGGCTGTGGATACACAAAGCTGATCCCAATCAGGGAGGGAAGCTGTTATTCTTTAAGCTTGCCTTAATCAGTGCAATTTCTGGCCAAGCTGTGAGTCAGGCCTTGCGTCCTCTATTAATCATCTGTGAAAGGAATGCCATGGGGTGATGTCAAGTGAGCTTTTGAGCTAACCACTCCTAGAAACATCTGGAGCTGGCAGAGGAGCGTGACTATGAATACAGATGAGAACAATTGAACAATTTGAATTAATCACAGTTTTAGGTGTTTTGTATAGAATATGTTTGTGTTTTGATCTAAAGTGGCAAACAACTAAGCAATGCTTACACTTCCTAGGTTTTAGAATAGAGGTCAATTCACCATTAAAAGGACTTTCCTGAACTTTCTCTCCAGATTATTTGAGCAAAAATAACCTCTTTTTCCTTAGGCCTTACTTAATTATCAACATAGCTCAGGTGTTGTATTTAGTGCCCACCTTGTCCACAGAAGTTGATGGGTCTTATGGAGCACAGTGTCTCATTTCTTTGCAGTGTGCTGCCCAGAAACCTGATAATTGGAAAGACCCTCAAGTTCAAGCAAAGCAGCCCAAAGTGGGAAGTGGCAAAACCTGTCTGCCTGCTTGCTTGATTTGTGTATGTATGCATGCATGTATGTATGTGTGTATGTGTGTATTATGCATGCATGCATGCATACATGCATGTATTTAGACTTGGGCAAGTATTTGCTGATAAATCACTGCTTCTAAAATGTCTTCACTCTCATTTGAGCTGCTTAGCCTCTAATCAGAACCACATCCAAGACTCAGGCAAGAGTGACTTCAGACTAGCTTCTGTCTGACACTGGGGGAAAAGTACAAAAACAACAACAACAAAAAACAGGGCTTGCTAGTAATCCTGCTGTCACAGGCCCCTGAATGTGTGAACTTAATCAGAAGTGTCTATTGTCAAGTAAGTCTTTTCCAGGAAAAAATCAACTGCTTGGAATCAGAAACTGGAAGATAATATATAGGCCACTAATGGAATGGGGGCCTCATAAGAAAATTGCCCCTGGACAAATTTGTGAAATAGACACATTCTGCACTTTCTCTCCAACTATTTCTTCTTTTGCTGGGTGTATCAATCAATCAAGGTTCTCTACAGAGAGAGAGAGAGATACTTAAGGAACTGGTTCACATGTTTTGGGGTCTGGCAAATTCAAAATCCATAGGGCAGGCCATCTGGCTATAAACTCTGGCAGAATTTCCATGTTTCAGACTTGAGATAGATTTTCTTCTACAGTACACTAAGGCAGTTCTACCATTATAACTTCATTTAGCATAGGCCACATTTTGGCCCATGTCTCATCCAAACAAAGAAGCTGCTACACTGGGCTAGGGTCATCTGGCCTTCCTGGTTATTTAAGGTTGTTGGTCTGGACCACAAGGGAATATGGTTGGGTTCCCTATAGAACTAGGAAACCACAAAGGATTGACAGGGACATTTGTCTGATGCTTCCATCATGCATAGCAGGAGTCTCTGGTGCAATGTCAAGATAGCCAACTCCAAGGTTGTCAAATCTCTCAGGAAATGACTCCAGACCTACTTTATGGTCTTCCTTTGCCTTTTAAAGCCACAATAGTTTGGCCTTCCCTGTTGCGTACTGTTCTGCCCTGCTAGTGCAGCCATTTCCTCTGAATTGAGAGAGTACTCACTGGTCTGTTCCCAACTGCGAGCTCTCATTGCTCTAGGGAGCCCAAGAGAAAACTTGATATTGCCTGGCTGCCCTCTTTCCTTGCTAGGATCCTAAAAGGCAACCAAAGATCCTCCACTCATTGAACAGCTATTCTGCAGTAGGCAGAGGGCTTTAGAAAGGAACCAGACATGGTCCCTATTCTTGAAGTGCTCCAACCCGGAAGTCAATTATTTCAGGCAACTGGAATTAAGAGGAGGCTGGCTTATCAAATGGGAACTAATGTTCCCTCCACCTTTCTATCCATTTCTTCAAACCCTGGTGATCCCACATTCTCTCTCCTCACCATGTCCTTTTATTGGCCTTTTGGTTGCCCAGGGTTTTGCACTGCAGTGTTCTGGCTATGCTTGCCCTCTCCATGCTTCCAAAATAGATCTTTCTTGTTCTTTTATGTGTTCAGAACTTGTTGCCAGTTCACGGGTCATTGGATATCACTCTGATAAAGTGGAGTGACAACATGATATGGATAACTGATAGTATACTTAAATTTATTCATTCTACCAACAAGTATGTACCTAGAATTTACTATGTATTAGACCCTGTGCTAGGTGCTTGTACAGAGAGGTAAATCTGACATGGTTCCTGCCCATAATGAACACATCATTTTATTAAGAAGATAGACCAACAGATAAATGCAGACAATTGCCACACAATATAAGAAGTGCAATGAGAAAAGTGTGTGCTGTGAACAGCTGTGGCAAAGAGAAGGGAAGAGTAACCCTCTCTTGGCATAGGAGACTGGCAATTAGGGACAGGAGAGGCTTGAGCTGCTTCTTAAAAAATAAGTAGCAGTTCACCAAGTAAACAGGCAAAATAGACATTCCAAGGAAAGGAAACAGAAAGAACAAAAGCACAGTTGTGTAGTCATGCACAGCCTGTTGGGAGGATGAAGATAAATCAATCTAGTGCAGTTAGATGTGTCCCAGTGCATGCCAGTGATTGGACATATATGTAGACGTGAAGGCTCTGGTTCCACATGATGAAACTTGGACTTAATGTTAAGAGCAACAGAGAGCTAGTCTGAGCGTATTTTTGGATTTTGGTAATAGCTTTATTAAACTATAATTTACATACCATACAATTCACTTACTTTAAGTATGTAATTTGCGGTTCTCAGTGTAGTCACAAACTTGTACAACCGTGATGACTACCTAATTCTAGAATATTTTCATCACCCAAGCAATAAACCTCATATTAATTAGGAGCCACTCCCCATAACCCCCAACTCTCTAGCCACTAGCAACTATTATTCTACTTTTTTTTGTGTGTATATATATGTATATATGTATATATATGTATATGTGTGTGTGTATTTTTTTCCTGTTCTTGATATTTCATATATGTTACATCATGTAGTCCTTCATTAGAGGCTTCTTTCACTTAGCATAATTCTTTCAAGATTCATGCATGTTGTAGCATGTATCAATACTCCATTTTTTCATGGCCAAATAATATCCCATTATATGGATATACCATATTTAGTTATCCGTTTATCAACTGATGGACATTTAGGTTGTTACTTTTTGGCTCTTATGATTAATGCTGTTGTGAACATTTGTGTGCAAGTTTTTGTATGAATGAATATATGTTTTCATTTGTTTTAGGCATATACCATTGAATAGGGCTTCTGGATGATATGGTAGCTCTATGTTTAACCTTTGAAAAACTGCAACACTATATTCCAAAATGACAACACCATTTTACATACCCATCAGTAGTATGGGAGAGTTCCAATTTCTCTGCTTCCTTGCTATCCTATATTATTTCTCTTTGTGATTATAGCTTAGTCAGTGTGCCATGGTACTTTTGTCATCTTTTTGATTTGCATTTCCTTGATAACTAATGATGTTGAGCATCTTTTCATATACTATTAGCCATCTGTATGTATATGTATGTGTGTGTGTGTGTGTGTGTGTGTGTGTGTGTATATATATATATATATAGAGAGAGAGAGAGAGAGAGAGAGTTATCTATTTAGATACTTTTCTCAAATTTTTATTGGGTTATTTGTCTTTTTATTATTGAATTATAATAATTCTTTATTCTAGATACAAGTCCTTATTAGATATATGATTTGCAAAAGTTATTTCCCAATCTGTAACTTGTTTTTTCCCTTTCTTGATGGTATCCTTTGAAAATGAAAACTCTTTATTTGATGAAGAACAATTTATTGATTTTTAATATTATGAATAATGCTTTGGGTACTGCATCTAAGAACTCTACACAACTTGATGTCAAAGATTTTCTCCTATTTTCTTCTAGAACTTTGAGTTTTAGCCCATACATTTATAATAGGGTCTGTAATTTATGTTGAGTTAATTTTTGTATATCCTTTGCATTGAGACTCTAAATTGCTCTCTTTGCAATCAGAACATTTGTTGAAAAGGCTTTTTCCCATTAAGTTGTGTTGCCATGTTTGTCAAAAATTAGTTAACTATACGCAGACTGTCAATTCCGTCCCACTGATCTTTTTGACTATCCTTGTGCTAATACTACTAAACTGACTTGATTATTATTACATTATACTAACTTTGAAACCAGATAGCTCTTTCTCTTAAAACTTGTTTTGGCTATTCCAGCTTCTTTGTATTTCTATAAAAATTTTGGGATTAACTTGTCAATTTTTACACAAAAACCAGTTGTGATTTTGATAGGTCTTGCATTGAAACTATACATCAATTATGGGAGAATTGCCATCCTGACAATATTGAGACTCCCATTCCATAAACATGGAATCTATCTCTATCTATGAAGATCTTTATTTTCTCTCTACAATGATGTATAATTTTCAGTGCACAGAAATGTTTCATATGTTTGGTTAGATTTATTCCTAAGTATTTAATATTTTTGTTGCTACCGTATGGCATAGGTAAACACAGCTCACCTCCTTATACAACTGCATTAAAACTACAACTAAAATATAGAACAATATGGAAAAAACAGGTAGGGGAAATGGAGTCAGACAGGCTCCCTCATCAGGCCTGATAAGCAGTATTCCCACAACCTTGAGAATGGGCCCAATAAGCAACTTTCCCATAACCTTGATAATGGGCCCACATGTGTAGAATCATGCCTTGTTATACATCTTGGCACCCTGTCAGCTTGTGTGCATTTAGTATATAAGGGAGTTGGGACTTCCCGTGGGACAACACGTGGCTTGCTGAGGGTGGAGATCACCCCACCCTTGAATAAAGGTATGTCAGGCATTCCCACAGATCCATGAATATTCTTCCATCTGCCGGAACCTCAAGTAAACCTGTCTAGCCTTGAACGGTTGCAAGACAATTGGTGTAGGTGGCAGGATTTGTCACAGTACAGTATGGAGTTGGAACCATCTGGACCCCAGAGTGGGGCTTGGCATGGTGGCCAGCCAATGGCATGTAGTATTTGGTGGCAGGGCTCCTGGTGGCTTGGGATGCCCCCTCATCAGGACCTGCCTGATGTTAGTGGCAATTGTGACAGGGTAGAGAAGGCCCTGCGGATGGTAAGGGAGACCCTGGAGAAGCTGAGTGCCCAGGCGGTCATGGGGGCATGGGCTGGGTGTTTCTTTAAGCTTTGCGAACCGAGATGGAGACTGCTGTTTGTGACACAATGAAGTTACGTGAACTCCAAGGAAGTGAGGAAACCTTGGAGGCAAGGATCTGTGCCCTGGAGTAAGACCTCCGAATGGTGGAGTGGCAGTGGTCCCCCTCCCCAATCGACATGTATGATTCGGAAGAAGAGGAAGGAAATTGCTGCCTTGGTTCCCTCTTCCCCTACCCTGCCCCGCACAGAACCAGAACAAAATTGCCAAGAGCAACTGGGCTGGAGGGTTGCAGTCTGGGCCCAGTGCTCTGGCTGTGGCAGTGATGGCACCCCGAAAGCTCTGCCCTGGGCACGCTGATGCAGGGAGGCTGCAGCGACAGTGGGGTGGCCCAGGGGAATGCAACCTAGTCAGGAGGGATGGTGTCTTGAGCTCCCTCTGTCTCACAGTTAAAGAGCGACCCCGTGTGGTTGAGAGTTGAACACATTTCCTGCGGCGCCAGAAGAAGAAGGTGGTAAAGAAAAAACCTGGGGGTGTGCCCTGAGAGACCCATCCTGTGCATCTCAAGGGCCATATGGCTGTGCCAACCTCCTGAGAAGAGGGAGGAAATATCGTTTGGAAACTTGAATAGGGGGAGGGTCAAAGAATCCCTCTACAGTGCATGGGTGGGGACCAGAAAAGGTGAAGGCTGTGTGGTTTGTCCTGAGTATTGGGCATTGCCCTTGCCACTGCCCCGTGAATATGCTGTTTATGTGTCCTCCATTCCTGAGTGTATCCTGGGCTTCTTGTGGGGACCTGTTAAGGCTCTTTCCAGGGTATGCTCATTCAGTTGCCTTCCCCACGAAGGGCGATGGTGGTTAAACAGGCACAATCTGGCTTAATACTGAAGTAGGTCAGAATAGCCAGTGGGCATAACTGCAGGCTGTGTGGCTCATGGCTGCCAATGAATCACCACCCATGACTCTTTGCAAAGATAGTTGGGCGGTGTACCAGGGGCTAACATGAATTTCTACATGGCATGCAAATAAATGGATGGTTATGCATAGGCCATTATGGAGATAGGTCTTGTGGCAAGACCTATGGGAATTAGGCCACCAGAAATGCATCACTGTATATCATGTAACTGGGCATGCACCCCTTGCTTTTCCCAAGAACAATGAGGCTGATATTCTAGCCAAGGTCGCTGGTCTGAAGTGATACCTGCCATTCCATCAGGAAGAGACATCGCCCAGTGACTGCACTGTTGACACTTACCTGCTGGACAGAAGACCATGTGGTCTACTATACAAACTTGGGGGTTACATGTCCCCTTAGCAGAGGTACAGAAAGCTTGTGTCACCTGTGTTGTCTGCTTGTGAGAGCATCCCAGGAGGCCTGTGGGAACTACTGGGCAGTCAGTGTGGGGCCAGGTACTGCTGACTTGGTGGCAGGTTGATGTAATCAGACCCCTGCCTAGGTCAGAAGGGCATAAATATGCAATCACATGTGGTGGACAAAGCTACTGGACTGTTAGCTGCATACCCTGCATGCCACAGCTATCACCCATACCCTGGGGGGTTGGACAAAACGCTTGTGGACTGCCCTCCAAACTCTAAATGAGAGAAGAATGAAGGGGGGCCCAGCTCTGGTGGAAGTGCTTCTCCACTGGACTGCAGCTCTCATTCAGTTGCAGGTGCAGACTCAGGGTGCTGTGCTGAAA
The DNA here is from genome assembly GCA_004026545.1 of Mormoops blainvillei. Classification (NCBI taxonomy): domain Eukaryota; kingdom Metazoa; phylum Chordata; class Mammalia; order Chiroptera; family Mormoopidae; genus Mormoops; species Mormoops blainvillei. The sequence goes on along the minus strand of PVJD01006054.1, from coordinate 56,306 downwards.
CCAGGCCTGGGAAACAGGGAAATATTGTATTTCCCTCTCCCGAGGGCCTGGAATGAAGACAAACAGCCATGTGAACATGTCCTTGGGAAATAAAAGCCCTCCCACATGACTTGGGTGGCTCTTGTTGCCCTTGGGGACAAGGGGTGGAGAGCAACTTGTAAATAGTGCCCTGGGTGATTAGCCTCCAATCTTAATGGTAACATACCATTAAGATTGGAGCCAGCAGAACATGGAATGCTTCGGGCCAGCAGAACATGGAATGCTTCTCTGTGGCTCCTTTGTAATTGCTGTATGGCCCACTATGAGTTCTCCACTATTGTTGCCAATAGATGTTGAGCCCCCAGTTGAGGCACAAAAGGTATGGTATTTATGCCCAGGAAGGCCCCCTCTGCCAGCCACTGTCTTATCAGCTGACTACAAACTTGCTTGTATATTACCTAAGGTTCATCACGTGCCATTGTTAGTGCCAATAACTGCTTTGCCTTTTCACCCCTATGGTGCAAAGTAACACCTTAGTGGACTGAGTACATACCCATGCCTCCGTGGCTAACCAATCAGAATGCTGAGTCTGCACTGTAATTCCCCTGAGCACGTGTTCTGGCCTCCCATGGTGCATCTCTCCACCTTCTGTCTCAAATTGGACTTGGGTACAGCATCAGTAGAACAGTGCACATCCCTTGTGGAATGTGACATGGACCAACATATGCACTGGGGTGAAGCAATAGTGTGATCAGTCCTGGCTGTTGGTTGGCTGCTCCATGTGGAGTGGCTTGGGGTTGGCATGATCATGGCTGGGACCATGGGGTTGGCTGGGCCAGCCCCCATCTGTATTGAGGACCTCAAAGGACAAGCCCAGGTGGGCTGAACTCCTGTGGGTCTGCGTCAGAGACATGCTCTTCGACATTGCTGAAAGGTACAGAATGGTGCATGGGCTGTAGTTTCCACTGGGGCCCTCTGGGTGTACAGCTCACATGGGTGGGCTTACTTGCCTTGAAATTACACTGGCCATTGTACCTGGGGGTGGCCTTATTGCCTGTGTTTTGGTCACTTGTTGCTGTAGTCTATACTGCTGTTGTGGTATTTGGGTGCAGGGCTCTGCCCTACTTGCCAAGGGACCCTCGTAGAAGACACCCTCATGTAGACTATACAGTGAGGAACCCTGAAGGGGTGGCTTGTAGCGGAAATGGAGTCAGTTAGGCTCCCTCACTGGGCCTGATAAGCAGTATTCTCACAACCTTGAGAATGGGCCCACATGTGTAGAATCATGCTTTGTTATATAATATCTTGGCACCCGACAGGCTTTGTGTGCACTTAGTACATAAGGGAGTTGGGACTTCCCACAGGGCAACATGCAGCTTGCGACATGCGTGGATCACCTCACCCTTGAATAAAGACATGTCAGGCATTCCCACAGCTCTGTGAATATTCTTCCATCTGCCCTAATCCTGAGTGAACCTGTCCAGCCTTGAATGGTTCTAACACACAATATAGAATAACCATCAATCAGAATAGTCAGAAATCAGGTTGAATGGAAGTCTGACAACTACGAAATTAAAGAAATCACATCCGTCCAGACTGGTAGGAGGGACAGAGACACAGAATGAGTTGGTCCTACATTCACATGTGGTGGTTAAAACTTCAGGAGAGATATCTCAGGAGTGTGGGGTCCAAGCCCTGTACCAGGCCCTCCATCCCAGGGTTCCAGTACCAGGAAGATAAGTCTCCACAACTTCTGGCTGCAAAATCCAGTGGGGATTGATCAGTGGAAGAAACTTCTAGAGTCCCAAGGAGTTCCCCTTAAAGAACCCAAACACAGACTCACTCAGACTTAATCCCTCTGAGCTCCAGCACCACGGTAGCAGCTTGAAAGGCACCAATGGCTTACAGGGAGAAACTGAAGGATCTGACTTCAAGGTGAGAGCTGGGGGATACCTTTCTCCCAGACAGAAAGGCAGGCAAAGGCCATTGTCCATTTTCTGAACATTATCCCAACATAACTACAGATCCAGCAGGCCAATGTCATATCTGAGACCCCATCAACCTAGCTAACACTGTTTGCCCCACCCTGGAGATCACCTGAGGCTCTGAAGCTCCATCACACCCAATTCACAGGCCCGCCCAAACTGCTAACTGTGACTATTCCATATGAATGGCAGGTCTTAGGTCATGCTTCACAACTTCCTAAATCCTATCAAGCTAGCACAGCTAGCCTAGATTCATAGCTTGTCTTAGCCCAGGAATCTCCAAGCCCCACACAAGTAGCAGCTGGAATTTTGTCCAGCTGTATAGTAGATTTTGAGGGAGAAGATTGGCCCATCTCTTCATTTGGTCATAGCAATACAGAAGAGATTAAAACAGGGAATTGACATACAGTGTTTAGCAGGAGAGAAAAATCAATCTAGCCAATATGTAGTGAAAGGCATTTGTAGGACAAGTTTGAAAGCAGAGACCAGTTAAAAGATTATTGATGTAACACAGGTGAAAAATGATAGAGGCTATGAATAGGTTGTTGCCAGTTATGATGAACAAAGTGGATGAATTAAACATTTCTATCAAATTTGAAATCACAAACCATTTAAGTAGGCCAGTTGAAAGGTATGTTGCCAGGTGGGTACTGGAAATTTCAAAGGAAACACTTTGTATGGTATATGATTGTCTAACCATTCTGTTGTACACCTGAAACTAATACAAAATAATACCGAATGTAAACTCTAATTTTAAAAATTAAAAAAAATAAGACCATATACAGAACAAGGTAAGTAGAACTGGAAAGTAAGAAATATTTTAAAGAGCTCTTGCTTTGGTAGAGTTGCAAAGACTTTATGTCTAATGGAAAAACTGGAGTGTGTCGAGAGTGAGAGAGGGAGAGAGTTTGAGTCTAGGATACTGGGAGAATTAAAGTACCAGGCACAGAAATACAGAACAAAGAATGAGGACAGGCTGTAGTGGGAAAGGAGAAGGAAGACACTTTTGTAAAAAATTTTAGTTTTGAAAAACCACGATGGCATCCAAATGAAAATGCAGAGTAGGTAGTAGGAAATTTAGATCTGCAACTCAGGATCAATGAAAGTCTGCAAATGCAACATGAAAAAAAGACCTTTTACATTAACATCCAAGTATAGATGTGTTCAGAAATATGAGGACATATTGGTTGTTACTATTTTCAATAATAATGTTTGGTTCTCCATAGTCTCTTATGCTTATCTACAAATACAAGAAGGGTTTTTGTTGTTGTTTGATATTTTTTGTTTTGTTTTGGTCATGTTGGAAAGAGAGTGGTCATGGGAGGAGAAACATAAAAAAGCTAGGTGACAGAGGGAAGAAATCGAGATCAAGAGAGAAAAAAAGCACGTTAGACATATCAGAATCTTCCTCCTATCATCAGCCTCCTAAAACTGTGATGGGAGCGCTGAGTCAGAATGAGTGATTGTGTTTTCCACATCCCCTCACTCACTAATTTTCAATGAAAGGTTCACCTATCTTCCTTAATATCTGTATCTGTGTCTTACTTGCTTTGACCTTGTCTTTGAATTTTTCTGTTTATCTTCGTCTCTCTTAGTTTTTCTATCAACTTTCCCTCAAGGGACATATTGATTCTTCATCAACTCAATATTTCATACTTGGGCTGGCCCATGCTTCTCCAAAAGGCTGGCAAGAGCCATCTGAGAATGCAAGGGCCCTTGGCCCCAAATATAGCTGTGAACTACCACTAGATGGCAGTGTCTGGGAACTTTGCTAACGAGGCCTAGATATTCAGGCATGCCTGAGTGCTGAGTGGTGGGGAGTATTAGCTGGTTATGTTACTTTTATTCTATTGCAACCAGTTGCTAACAAAGGGCACTAGGCCTAGCAGGATCCCTTTGTACATCACAGGGAAATTCATGTTTGAAAAATACTAAGGGCTGGAAAAGCCTGTTCTCTAAGCTGGTATTTTCTCCCACCTGAATTCTCACACACACTCCTAACCACAAACCTTCCCCTAGATGCCCTTTTATTACCTCACCAGCTGTTTTTTTTAAGGTCAGATTCACTCTTAAGCCTGGTTAGCAAGCTGGGTTGATCTTCTTTCCTCACTTTGAGCATGGACTTGTAGAATCATGAGCCATCAAAGCCTGAAGAGCTCTTAGACTTTGTTGGTCTAATTCCATCATTTTCAGGTGGTACAACTGAGGCACATAAAAGAGCAGAAATTTGTTCAAGATCATATAAAGAATTCAAGGCAGAATCCTATGGACCAGAGTCTCATGGCATACTTATAATAATCAATAGAATAGTCAGATCACTTAGGCCCACTAATTATATTACCACAACTAAATGTCTGGGGAAGCGGAGGGAAGCAAGAAACATCAGATGTGATACCTGTCCTCCAGGTACTTAGACTCTAATTGGGAGGACAGATTTACACACAATGAAAGTGAGGTAATGCCTTTTTTGATAAGGCGGTGTAAGAAAAATGTTAATATGGGTGAGTGGCTCAAGGATTCAGAAGAGAGAAAGCTGTAAGGGAAAACCTTACATCCTGTAAGGCTATGGATGGAGGTAGAGGGTTAGAGAATTAGATGAAGCTCGCAGAACAAAAATTAATTGATTTTAATTACTTCAGGGTCAAATCCTAGTCTGGCTTAAGCAGAATGTGATGGTCAAAGAGAAGTAAAACATAAGGCTAGAGTGATGGGCTGGGACCAAGCTGTTCAGGTTCTTAAAGGTCAGGCTAGTTTCCTACTAACACTAAAGAGGAACTCTCAGACATTTTTTATCTCTATATTTTCTATGTTCAGAGGTAACTTTCCTCTAAGGTGGTTTCCCAAAGAAGTAGCTCTTCACTTTGCCCTACTTTCTCCTATTAGTCTCAGCCCATCAGAGATGAATTTGAATGAAAAAGATAGGCTGTACTTGTTTTCTCTATATCTGTTTCTCAATGGCATAACCAAGTGTAATCTGGACATTCTCCAGCTCTAAACCCCATTTACCTAATTTCCATTCCCCACCCACTCATAGGAATCTGCACAGCAGTCCTCTGTATCCCACAGCTCCCTTTTTCACAAAGAGGTTGCTGGGAGAGTTGAAGAGCTCTTGACAGCTGAGCAACACCTATAGGAGGTGAGCATGGCTTCATACAAACCCTGGAAGACACCTCTAAACATAAAGTCTCTCTTTAAAAGCAGCCTGAACACGGGATCAACCCCAGATCCCTTTCAGATTGTGAGGAACATATCAGTTCCCAAGCAGTCTGACAAACCACATTTCAAGGCTAAAGAAGTTTGCTCTGTCCTTTTATGGACTCTCCCTTCATATTCTCGAATGATTCAAAGTCAGTTTTTCTACCAGGATACAGTGCACACCCCCACCTCAGAATCCTCCATCTACTTTTACTCTGGTCATTTGGCATTTACTCCTCTCTTCCCCTATAATGTTAGTCCTTACATCTTGGTTTTTGCTTGTTCCAGGATCCGACATATAGTATGTGCTCAATAAATGGTATTACCTGCCTTCAGAAGGGCTTTAGAGATTATTTAAGCACTGGACTCCATGGAGTCTCTTAGGGGTTACTGGGGATACAGGTCCTTCAGATGCAGGTACCCATGCCTGATTCAAAAAAGAAGCTAATTTTTACGTTGATTTACAGCTTGGAGTGCTGGATAAGACTTTGTTTTGAAGGAAAAATTGAGTGTTCTCATTGATTTAATGTCTTCATTTTGTAGATGAGATCAATGGAGCTCAAGCCACATTAAGTAGAGCCAGGAAAACAATCCCATTTACAATAGCAATACAGAATAAAATACTTAGAAATAAACTTAACCAAGGAAGTGAAAGACTTATACAATGAAAATTACAAAACATTGAGGAAAGAAGTTAAAGACAAAGATAACTGGAAAGATGTCAATGTTCATAAACTAGGAGACTTACTATTGTTAAAAGGTCTATGCTACCCTAAGTGATCTTCAGGTTTAGTGGAATTCCTATCAAAATCACAGTGGCATTTTTAACACAAATAGAAAAAAATCCTATGGAAACAGAGAAGACTCTGATAAGCCAAAGCATCCTGAGAAAGGAGAATGAAGCTGGTAACCTCACACTTCTTTATTTCAAAATACATTACAAAACAAGAGTAATCAAAACAGTATACTACTGGAATTTAAAAAAGCATAGATCAAAGGAGCAGAATAGGGAGCTCAGTAATAAATCCACACATTGGTGGGCAACTGACCTTTGACAAGGGCGCCAAGAACTCACAATGAGTTATATATAGTCTCTTCAATAAATGGTGTTGGGAAAAATGGATATCCACATGCAGAAAAATGAAATTGGATACTTATATCACACCATATATAAAAATCAACTCAAAATGAATTAAAAATTTAAGCATAAAACCTGAAATGTAAAACTACCAGAAAAAAGCATAGGGAAAAATCTTCTTTACATTGCTCTTGGCAATGAGTTTTTAGATATAACACCAAAAGCACAACCAACAAAAGCAAAAATAGGCAAGTAGGATTGCAACGAACCAAAAAGTAGCTGCATGGCAGACAATCAACAGAGTGAAAAGTCAACCTACAGATTAGGAGAAAATAAATAAATAAATAGTAATATCTAAAATATATAAGAAACACCTACAACTCAATAGCAATAAATAAATAAATAACCAACCTAATTTTCAAATGGGCAAAGGAATTAAATAGACATGTTTCCAAAGGAGACATACAGACCACCAATAGGTACCTGAAAATATGCTCAAGGAAATGTAAATGTAAACCACCATGAGATATCATCTCAAACCTATTAGAATAGTTATTATCAAAAGGACAGAAGATAACAAGTGTCAGTTAAGATGTGGAGACAAGTGAAACTTTCCAATGTAAATCAGTATTCCCATTATCAAAAATAGTATGGAAGTTAGTAAAAAAACATTAAAAACAGAACTACAACATGACCCAGAAATCCCACTTCTGGTATTTATCCATAAGAGATTAAATCTGTATCTCAAAGGGACATCTGCACTTTCATATTCATTGTAGCATTATTCATGGTAACCAAGATGTGGAAAGAACCTGAATCACTGTGAATTAATGAATGGATGAAGAAAATTTGTTATAACTGTAAAATGAAAAATTACTTAGTAATATAAAAAGAAATTCTGTCATGTAACAACATAGATAACTTGAAAGACATTATGCTAAGTGAAATAAGTGAGATACTGAAAGACAAAAGAGCATGATCTCACTAACGTGTGGAATAAAAAATAGTCCAAGTCATAGAAACAGAGAGTAAAATAATAGCTCTCAAGGGCTTGGGTGAGGCGTAAATAGGGTGATGTTGTAATGGGTACAATGTTTCAGTTATAGAAGATGAATAGTTTTTGGTTATCTAAAGTAGAGCAATGTGAATATAGTTAATAATACTGTACTGTATACTTGCAATTTTCTATTAGGTTAGATCTTAAGTGTTCTTAAGTGTACCACACACAGAAAAAAATAAAAGAAGAAAGAAAGAGAGAAAGAAAGAAAGAAAGAAAGAAAGAAAGAAAGAAAGAAAAGAAAGTTTCAGAAAGAAAGAAAGAAAGAAAAGAAAAGAAAAGAAAAAAAAAGAAAATGGTAACTGAGTTCATGGGTATATTAATTGATTGTGGTGGTCATTTAACAATATATACATATATCAAAATATGTTAGCCATCTTAAATGTGTACAATTTCTATCTCTCAATTATTCCTTAATAAAGCTGAAAAAGAATTTCAGGTAATCTCTATACCTGTTCACTGCTGGCTTTTAAACTATGAGCCTTGTAGGCTCCAGGGCTTAATAAAAATGCCTCAGCTCTCATCAAGGGAATGATTCTCTCCTCTTTACCCCCTTACCCAAGCAGTTCCACTTTTGCCTATTTTCTGCATTGTAATTCTACCCAGTTCATTTAAATGAAGGGTTCCACTACTAAACATGATTGCATCTCACCATGAATAAATTTATCCCTAAATACCAAAAGGACAAATACCTACATATCAAAATGGAAAGGCAATTTCCACATTGGGGAGCAGACTGATTCTGAGGTATCTCCTCAGCAGTGATATTCTAGTCTGATTAACCATTCAGATACCTCTAAGATAGGTGACAAAAAAGTAAAGTAACTAAAAATAAAGAAGTTATATTGGTGCCTGTGAGGCAAATAGGGTGCAAATCAAAATGGAAATGCAAGTGAAAGAGGTGCAGTGATGTTAAACTAGTAAATAATTACATTCTTAGAAACCACAAGACTTTGAGTAGCTAGCCTCTATGTGAAAATAATCAAGCCAAGGCTGTCATAGACAGGGGCACAGGTATAGTAGGAAAGTGACCTTAATGTTCCCGCTTTGCTACATACTTGATACCATTCAACCCTTCTAATCTTAATTTTCCTCATTTTCAATTGACAGTAAAAATTCCTGTCTTGTTTTATCTCACAGAGATTGAGTGAAACTCAGGTAAGAAACTAGGTATAAAAGAGCTAAAGGAAAATTTTAAAGCTGCTATTATATGATCTAAATGTCATCTTTCTTCAACTTTATTTTAAAGTTGATATACAGGTGTAAGTTGAATGGCTGAGCAGGTTTCCTTGGTCCAGACCCATCATATCCTCCAATCTGAAATCCCTATTTATACCATCCGTCAACCATTACCATGAATGAGATTATAATATAGATGGGTAACTGGGGGCTGGTTCCTCAGTAGAAGAAGGAGATGGTGCCTAGAAAAGTGCCCTACCAGGTAGAATAAACAATTTCCAACTTCTCTCTCTCTCTCTCCCCTGCTCTCTCAAACAAAGATATTGATTTATATGTTTCTGTGCACATGTGTGTATATATGCACAAACATATATACAAACATTTATATGAAAATAAGGACAGAAACTGATCATGCAGTCATAGCTAGTATTTATAAAAACCTTCTTCTATTATTCATTCCACATTATTTTTGCCTGCAGTAAGTTAATAATACTGTATTGTATACTTGCAATTTTCTAGTAGGTTAGAATGTAGGTTCTGCAGCAAGAACCTCAGTTGGTCGTGCTTCTTTTCCTAGTGAGGTGACCCAAATATTCATTCCTGGATGGCTTGGGCCACTATTAGTTATGCCTGAATTGGGTTGTTGTAGTTTTGCATTGACCTTAATCACAGGACATGGTAATACTGAGACACCCTAAAGGATCTCCTGTATTCCTGAAATATTCTTCCTTACCTCCATTATGGAATAGAACTCCAATTTCCCTTGGTAGCCAGGACCAATCACCCCAACCAATATAGTAACACTTATCTGTGCTTTTGACTCAGAGGCATGAGGAGCTCAAAGTGGCTGTAGTGCCACAGCCGTCCACTTTTGGATAGTGTGTACACATCATGCAATAGCATTTGTAAAAGGCCTGAGACTCCTCTTCCTTTATCAATTGATCATACAGAACTCCCCAAAGGGCCATAGATGAGTGGGAAAGGGAAGGTAGTGTGGCAGGGGTGGGGACCATGGATACCTGGGCCACTTCTTTAACTACCTTACTTGTGCCTGCAAGGTTCACTCAGGCCCAAAAATGTATATATCACTTCCATTTGGTGATAGAGTGTTTCCGTGCATTCTCAATTTTATGACCTGATGGGTCAGATAAAACCCAATTCATGATAGGCAGTTCAGGTGGCATAGTAACTTAGGCAGCCCATCGCTTAATATTCAGTCTTTAATAACTCCCAGTAGTAGGCCAAGCACTCTTTCTCAAAAGAAGTGTAGTTATCTGCAGAGGATAGCAGGACTCCAAATTATTAAGACTGTGATGTAATTCACCAACTGATACCTGTCAAGACTCCAAACAGCATCTCTATATCTACCGACACTCCAAACAATATTGGATGTGCTGGATCATATGGCCCATTGACAAAGCACCCGGCACAGCAACATGGACTTGTTGCAGATCCTTCTCTTGTTCTAGACTTCACTAAAAATAACAGCTTTTCAGGCCACTTGGTAAATAAGCTGGAGTAACACATTCAAATGAGGAATACGTCACTGCCAATATCTAAAAAAGTTCACTAGGTATTGTGCCTCTTATGGGGTTGTGTGAGGTGCCAGATGAAACATCTTATTCTTCCCTATAGAAAGCATATCTTGACATACACTAAAGCACTAAAATCCTAGAAATGTCAGTGAGATAGAGCTTTCAGTGTTTGTTGGATTTATTTCTACCCTCCAATAAGATGTTGATCCACTGTCTTCCCACTTAACATAATTTCCAATCTTCAGTCATATATATTTTTGTCCTTATGAACATAACATGTCTTTTTTCTCTGTTTTTAGAGATTTTCTCTTTATTACTGCTTTTCAGCAATTTGATTATGATGTGTCCTGCTCTAGTTTTCTTCATACTTTACATACTCATCATGCTTCTTAGATCTGTGTTTTATAGTTATCTTTGAATTTTCAAAAATTTCAGCCGTTAGTTCCTCAAATCTTTTTTCTACCCCTATTCCATGAAGTTCTCTTTACATGTATGTTAGGCTACTTGGTGTAGCCCCAAGCTCAACGATGCTCTGTTCATTAACTTTTTCTTTCTGTGTTTTATTTTGGATAATTTCTATGGATTGTCTTCACATTCACTACTCTTCTCTTCTGCAATGTTTACTCTGCCATCATTCCTAACCTAGGGAATTTTTCATTTTAGACATTGTAATTTTCAATGATGTTAATTCCTCCTATCCCTAAACATAGTATGTGCTATCACTTATTTGCATCTCTTTGAATTTCTTTCTTCAGTGTCTTTTAATTTTCTGAGTACAGAACTTTTACACCCTTGATTAGATTTATTCCTAGGTGTTTTATTCTTTTTGAAGCAATTGAGAATGAGATTGTTTTCTTAATTTGTCTTTCTGTTAGTTCATTATTGGCATATAAAAATACAGCTGATTTCTGGATATTAATTTTGTATCCTAATACTTTGTTCATTTATCAGTTCTAGTAGTTTCTTGGTGGAATGTTTAGGGGTCTCTATGTATATTATCATATCATCTACCAATAAAGAGTTTTACATCTTCCTTTCCAATTTGGATGCCTTCTATTTCTTCTTATATGATTGCTATGGCTAGGACTTCCAGTACTACGTTGAATAACAGAGGTGAAAGCGGACATCACTCTCTTGTTCCTGATCTTAATGGGAATGCTTGTAGTTTTTGCCTATTGAGAATGATGTGAGCAGTGGGTTTGTTATATATGGCCTTTATTATTTTTAACAAGTTCCATCTATTCTCACTTTGATGAAAGTTTTGATCATAAATAGGTGCTGGTTTTTATCAATTGCTTTTTCTGCATCTGTTGATATGATCATATGTTTTTTAATTATTATTTTTAAAGATTTCATTGATTTATTTTTAGAGAGAGGGGAAAGGAGGGAGAAAAAGAGGGAGAGAAACATCAATGTGTGCTTGCCTCTCACACAAACCCTACTGGGGACCTGGCCCACAACCCAGGCATGTGCCCTGACTGGGAATCAAACCAGTGACCTTTTGGTTTGCAGGCCGGCACTCAATCCACTGAGCCACACCTGCCAGGGCATGGTTTTTTAAAAAAAGATTTCATTTATTTAATTTTAGTGAGTGGAAGGGAAGGAGAAAGAGAGGAAGAGAAACATCAATGTGTGATTGCCTCTCACACACCCCCTACTGGGGACATGGCCCACAACCCAGGCATGTGTCCTGACTGAGAATTGAACCAGTGACCCTTCGGTTTGCAGGCTGGCATTCAATCCACTGAGCCACACAGGCCAGGGATTGTGCTTTTTATCCTTAATTTTGTTTATGTAGTGTATCACATTTGTTGATTTGTGAGTGTTCTATCAACCTTGCATTCCAGAAATGGATCCCACTCGATCATGGTGTATGATCTTTTTTATGTATTGATGTATTTGGTTTCCTAATATTTTGTTGAGGATTTTAGCATCTATATTCATCAGGGATATTGGCCTATAATATTCTTTCTTTGTAGTGTCTTTATCTGGTTTTGGAATTAGGGTAATGCTGGCTTTGTAAAATTAGCTTAGGAGTCTTCCTTCTTCTTGAATTTTTTGAAGTAGTTTGAGAGGGAGAGGTGTTAGTTCTTCTTGAAATATTATGTAACGTTCACCTGTGAAGCCATCCATCCAGTCCAGGGCTTTTGTTTGTTGGGAGTTTTTTTTATTACTGCTTCATTTTCATTAGGAGTAATCTGTCTATTCAGATTTTCTGATTCTTCCTGAATTATTTTTAGAAGATTGTATGTTTCTAGAAATTTATCCATTTCATCCAAGTTGTCCAATTTGTTGGCATATATTATAGTTCATAATATTTTCTTATAATCCTTTGTATTTCTTGATGTCAGTTGTTATTTCTCCTCTTTCATTTCTGATTTTATTTACTTGGGTCCTCTCTCTTTTTTGCTTGATGAATCTGATTAAAAGCTTGTCAATCTTGTTTATCTTTTCAAAGAACCACCTCTTGGATTCATTGATCTTTTGTATCTTTTTTTAGACTCCGTTACATTTATTTCTGCTCTGATGTTAATTATTTCCTTCCTACTACTCACTTTGGGCTTCATTTGTTGTTCTTTTTCAATTTCCTTTAAGTTTGAAGTTAGATTGTTTATTTGAGCTTTCTCTTGTTTCTTGAGATAGATCTCTCTTAGGATTGCTTTCCTTGTGTCCCACAGATTTTGGGTTGCTGTGTCCTCATTTTCATTTGTCTGAAGTTATCTTTTGATTTCTTCCTTGATCTCTTTGTTGACCCATTCATTGTTTAATAATATGTTATTTAGCTTCCATGTCTTTATATGTTGTTTTTTTTTGGTGTTCCTCTTGTGATTAACTTCTAGTTTCATAGCATCATGAACAGAGAAGATATGATTTCAATCTTCTTAAATTTATTGAGACTTGTTTTGTGTCCTAATATCTGGTCTATCCTAGAAAACATTCCTTGTGCACGTAAAAAGTATGTATATTCTGCTACTTTGGGGTGAAATGCTCTGAAGGTATCAATTAAATACATTTGATCTAGTATGTCATTTAAGGCCACTATCTCCTTATTGCTTTTCTGTCTGGAACATCTATCCATTGAAGTCAATGGGGTGTTAAAATCCCCTACTATGACTGTATTTCAGTCAGTCTCTCCCTTTATGTCCATCAAGATTTGCTTTACATATTTTGGTTCTCCTATGTTGGGTGAATAAATGTTTACTAGGGTTATATCCTTTTGTTTGATTGTTTTCTTTATCATTATGCAGTGTCTTTCTTTGTTTCTTACTATAGCCTTGGTTTTAAAGTCTAATTTTTTGCATATAAGTATCGCAACCCCAGCTTTATTTTCTTTTCCATCTGCATGAAATATCTTTTTCCATCCCTTTACTTTTAGTCTGTGAGTATCTTTCAGTCTGAGGTGGGTCCCTTGGAGACAACATATATATGGGTCTTGTTTTCTTATCCATTCATCTACCATATGGTTTTTGAGTGGAGTATTTAAGACATTTACATTTAAGGTGATTATTGATAAATACATATTTATTGCCATTTTATTTTTAACTATTTTCTTCTGTTTTTTTCTTTTTCATTTTCTTCCTCTTTTTAAAGCAAGCCCTTTAAGATTTGTTGCAGTACTGGTTTGGCATTAGCAAACTCCTTAACTTTTTCTTCTCTGGGAAGCCCTTTATTTCCCCTTAAAGGTAAAGTAGCCTTGGTTGTAGGTTCTTGCTTTTCATCACCTTGATATTTCATGCCAATCCTTTTTCCTAAACAGTTTCTGTTGAGAAAGCAGATGACAGTCTAATTGAAGTTCCCTTATAGGTAATTAAGTGCTTTTCTCTTGTGGCTTTTAAGATTCTCTTCCTGTCTTTGAGCTTTGCCATTTTAATTATGATATGTCTTGATGTAGGCTTCTCTGGGACCATTTTTGTTTAGTACTCTCTGTGCTTCCTGGGCTTGTCTGTTTTTTTCATTCACTAGATTAGAGAATTTTTTGGTCATTATTTCTTCAAATAATTTCTCGAAACTTTGCTCATTCTATTCTCCTTCTGGTATTTCCATGATGTGGACATTGTTGCACTTTATGTATTCTTTTTGCTGCCCTCCTTGGGTGTTTTTTCTACCTTGTCTTCCAAATCACTGATTCAATTCTCTGCTTCATCTAACCTACTGTTTTTTTCCTTCCAGCATATTATATTTCAGATATTGAATTCTTTATTTCTGACTGGTACTTTTTATGGTTTCTATATCTTTTTTCATGCTAATGAGTATCCTTATAATCATTACTGTAAACTCTCTGCTTGATAAACTGCTTGCCTCCATTTCATCAAGCTCTCCTGGAAAATTCACTTGTTCTTTCATTTGGGGACTGTTTCTTTGTCTTCCCATTTTGGCTGGCTCTTTGTGTTTGTTTCTATGTATTAGGTGGATCTACAAAGATTCTGGTGCACTCCTATATCAGATACTGACTGCAACTCGCCCTGGTCAACCTGTTTGGAGGTATCAGTGATTCACAGGTTGTGGCTCCCTCTTCTGGGCCTCAGTGTGTGCAGAAGGGACCAGGCTGTGCACCAAGGCTGGCTTTTACCAGCACCAGGCCTGGGGGAGAGTCAGCTAAAGTCTCAAAGCTCCCAGCATTCTGCCTTTGCCTGCATGTTTTCTGTTAAGCTTAAGTTAACCGAAGTGCCTTCAGCTGCACTCCTCAGTAGCCTGGCTTAAGTTTCACAAGGTAGGGCAAGAGGGATTCCTGCAGGTGGGGCTATTGCTTCCCCTCAGGCTGATGAACCTTGGAGGGGAGGGCTCTGCCTGAAAAATATGGCTTCTGCAGTATAGGGGGATGACAAAGCAGGGATCCTGGCTACTGACCTTTCAGATCTCTCTCCACAGAGCCACCAGACCCAGACTTTCCTCACATATCTCTAGTCCATTCTGCCCTCCCTTTTCCAGAGTCTAGGGTAAGTGGCCACAAATGAAATTTTTATGCATCGGCCCTTTCAGAGGCTCTCTGCATCTCTAACCATCTCTCCCTGACAGACAGAAACCCTGTTGCTTTTCACAGCTGGATGTTATCTGGGTTACTTTCCTGGTCCTGGTGCTGTGGGCTGGGGAGCCTGGCTTGGGGCTTAGACCCCATACTTCTCAGGGGGAACTCCTGGGCCACTGAAATGTCCCTCTGGAACTTTAGCTGCTTCCAGGGGAAGTTCAGCCAGCCTTCTCACACATCCTCCACACTCCCTACCAGTCATGTTGTGGTGAAGTGGTTTCTTCTGTCTGTCCTTGGTTGTAAGGCTTTTCTCTAGCTAGCGTTCAGTTGATTATTCAGGATGATTTTTCTTTAATTTAGTTGTACTTCCAGTTTTGTCATGTGATGGGGTATAACTTCCACCTACTCCACCACCACCTTGGATTCCTAGACATTGTAGTTATCATCTCTAGAATTTCAGTTTGGCTCTTTTTATATCTTCTGTGTCTCTATTCAAATTTTTAAACATGAAATACACTTACAATAATCATTCTTATGGCCTTTTTTTTTTTGCTAATTCTAACACAATTATCTTCACGATGGGACATGTTTTCCTGTCGTTTTGTATATCTGGTATTCTTTCATCAGACACTAGCCACTGTGACTTGTATCTCATTGCATGTGAAATATTTTTGCATTCCTATAATATAGACTTTTGTTCTGGGATGCAGTTAAATTACCTGGAAACTGTTTGACCCTTTTCAAGGCCTAGTCTTCATAATTTGTTAGGAAGGTGTGAAACAGTGTTCAATCTATTTCCCTCCACTGAGAGAAGACCTTTCTGAACATTCTACCCAATGTCCTGGAATTCTGAGGTTTTCCAATCAGGCTGGTTGGGAACAGGCAGCATCCTTGCTCTGTGTAAGTGCTAAAGCACAGTTGCTTCTTATACTTTAAAGTGTTACTTTCTCCAACATCAGCTAATTTTTTTTCACAGAGGCTGTTTAGTACTCATCTGAGTAATATTGAGGAACCCTCTGTAGTTATCTAGAGTTTCCTTTCTATGAACCCTTTACTCTCTGCTACCCTGTTCTGAGAATTATAATCTCTTTACTTTTTCCATATTATCAGCTCTATCTCTTCAACTCAGGGAGTCTTTCAGATTCTGATTGGGTTCCCCCTTCCTGTACCATGACCTGGAAGATCTTTCAATGTAGTAAACTGGGACAATCAAAGGGCTCACTTTATTTATTTTCCATATCTCAGAGATTACTATTCATTATTTCCTGTTGTCCAGTGTCTTGGAAAGTGTTTTTTTCATATGTTTTCATCTTTTTTGGTCATTTCATGTGGGAGAGTAAATCTGGTTTCTTTCACTCATCTTAACCAGAAGCAGAAGTCCATCTTTAAGGAAGGCTCTTCTAACAATATCTCAGCTTCTTCATTAAAACTGCCAGAGTTCTTATTTTGAAGTTCATTTCAAATAGTTCACCTAACTTCGAACCCATGTATCCATGGGCTACATTCAGAATACATACATAATACGGGTCCTCTATCTCAAAAAAAAAAAAAATAGCTGTAGCTTACCACTTAGACTTCACACTGATGGACACTGTCTTTGTCTCTTCAGATTGGAAAACTCGTGTCTCCTGTGGCTGCAGCCTCTTACGATTTTCTCAGAATGAATTTTGGTATATATTCCAAAACGAACTGCATCATAGTAGTTCAGAATTTTACAGGTCTCCCTTGATTTTCCTTGTTTCCTTCCTTTAACATTGGACATACTTAGAAAAGATTCCACTGGATGCAGGCATGATGCAGGTATCCTAAAATTCCTCATGGCTACTGCAACACCACTCAACATAAAAGGAAGTATGATAGAAAATTGAAATGGAAAACTATAGTCATAGCTAATTTAAAATATTTTACTTTTGAAAAATTTACAAATAGATACAATCTTGTGAACAATAGTATCAGGGCCATTTCCAGCGTCTTGTATAAATAAGGGGCCTTGAAGCTTTGAGGTCCATTAGATGCGTGTTAAATGTGCCTCTGCATACATCATTTTAACATACTGCCTCTGTCCATTTGCTGGAATCTGCCTTTTACAGTTCATCCTTGTCTCTCCAGTGACTCCTTGCTAAGCAACTAAATTATCACTGCTTTTGAACTTCATCTCAGTTGGTTTTGGTCACTAAACTACCTGGTTTCCAAAACACACAACTTTTCCATATTGTCACTGTGACCTTCACCAACTGTTACTGTAAACACCAGCACTAGCTCTTGTTCAACTTTACTGCTTTCACCCTGGCCAAACTCTGACTGACTCCTCAACTTATCTGCACAAGGTATTAAAAAGACAAAAATGAATGGCTATAGTTTATAGTAACAAGTATTGTACAGTTTACTGGGAGGTGGAAAAAAGGCTCATTTGCTCTTGATTAAGTTTTGAAAAATAACATGTACAAATATGAGATGACCTAAGAAAATTTTTAAGGAAAAATGATATGCGTTCATAGAAATATTTGTCACTTACCACCCATCCACACAGTGGATATGTTGGACAAGTGTGTAGCTTGGATCTTGAGAGTATGGTAGGATAAATTTAAACAAAAAGTATTAGAAGTGAATAATGAGGTAAAAAAAAAAACCCCAACAGAATAGACCAATTTATCACCTGACACAGGTGATAAATGAAGGATGCTTTGTAATGCTTCATAAATCTACTTATGGCAGCAGTGGTGGCAGTGTTTAACACTCCTTCAAGAATATAACCTAAAATTGTTCCTTCTATCTCTTGAGAAGGAGAGAGCTGAGGCTGGTTTAAATAATAAGAGGGAGAACAGAATGTCCCAAACCAATATTTCAGGTGTGCCTTCCCCACCATAACTCAGGTTCCCAAAAGGGAGAGGAGCCCATCCTATATTAACTTTTGTCACTTTCTTGATGTTTACTGATCTTTCTTTTGTAGCATCTAGTCCATTCAGTGATTTTTTCACTTCAGATTGTATTTTCCCATTATGAGAATAGTTCCCGTTGTGCCTTTTTTGTGTTATTAATTTTTATTGAGTCTTAGATATCACGAGTATTACATGAGAATCTGGATTTTGTTGTGTGCCTGCAGAATATTGAAGTCTATCCTGGCCAGAATTTAAGTTCCTTGTGCATCATCTTGATCCTTCCAAGGCTTGTTTTCTGGATTTGTTCAAGTGGGTCTAGTGTAACTATCTAAACTAGTTCTAATTGAGCCTACTACTCATGCATGACCTTTTCATTCTTACCTGAATGTTCCAGGAGTTCAGTGTGATCTCTCCAGTTTGACTGGTCAGAATTAAAATGTCTTCTAGCCAGTGTCAGTTCTGGGAATTATTCAGATTATAGGTCCCCAGTAGTTTTTCCTTACCTGGCCTTGCGAAGTTGCACCATATGCACATAAGTTTTATATTCAGCAAAAGACTCAAGGGGAACCAAGCAGCTTCCTGGGGCTTTTCTCTGCATAGCTCCATCTTCTCTGGTATTCTTTCCCATAAATTTCAGCTGTTCTAGACTCAATTAACTCTAATCTTTGTCTTCTTAATGCAAGACTACTGTGCTCTGCCTGAGGTTCCCCTCCCTGAGCCAATGGTCTGGAAAGAACATCTACTCAGAAGACTTAGGCAATAATAGAACTTGGAATATTTATTTTCAGCATCTAAAGAATCACAATCCTGCACCTTTTGTTGCCCAATATTTGACAACAGTTGGTTCATATATGAGGAGGGACCCCCAAAACTGGAATTTATTAATGAAAAGTTGTGTATTTACTCTTACATGTTTAAACTTCAGTCGCCTAAGTCACTCTTCATTTACTAAAATACTCCTATTGATACTTTTTTCCACTGCTCAAAACAATTTTTGAACTCATTGATTTTTATGCTTTTTAGTGCTTCTGCTGCTTTTTGTTTCACCTCTTTCACACTGGCAAAACATTTCCCTTTGAGTACTTTTTTCATCCAGAGGAACACAAAAAAGATCACTTGGGGCAAGATCAAGTGACTAGGGAGGGTGGGGCACAGGGGTCATGTTGTTTTTGGTCAAAAACTGCTGCACACTCTGTTCAGCGTGGGCAGGTGCACTAGTAAGTCGTCCATCATGAAATGAGTAAACACATTGAAAGAGTCTTTAAAAAAAACTCACTGAAGCTGAACACAGTCTCTTACAACAACACGGACTGGTACACCAATACAGATGGGTTCCTAGAACACCCACCTAGCAGGAGGCGTCTATACTACAAGGGTCCTGCCCTCCAAAAGAGAATTCCATTTTTTTGTGTGTGTCCCTCCTTATATGTTGTCCAGTTTTGTAGTTATTTATGCAGAAGTTCATCATCAGAATTCTTTGACCCACAGTTTTGTTCAGTATCTTCTATATTCCCACCTTTACTAAATTCCAAGTGTAACGAATGAAGGAGAAATAAAACAGCATCTCTGACTTCAAGAAGCTCACAAAGAGCTAAATGAAGGAGACAGAATAGGTACAAAGTCATGGTTCCCTTCACTCAAAATATCCTCTTTGGTCTATCTTTATGCCTGGTCATGACCTACTCATCTATCTCAAAGGCTACTTCCTGTATGAGGTAATTCCTTAGGTAGAACCAGTGATGCTCCCCTTTGAACCTAATTGTATCTTACATATAGTCTATCTTTGCTCTTTAAACACTTGCTTGTATTTCTTTGTTTATATATTTACCCCCCTCTTTGAACAGTGAGCTCTTTTAAGACAAAAGTCATGTCTTTCTACGAGCAGTGGATTAGTTATCACTTATAGGTGAAATCGCATGGCATTTATCTTTCACTGACTGACTTATTTCACTTTGCGTAATGCTCTCCAGATCCATCCATGCTTTTGCAAATGGTAGGAGCTCCTTCTTGTTTTCTGCTGCATAGTATTCCATTGTATAAATGTATCAGTTTTTGATCCACTCATTTACTGATGGGCACCTACATTGCTTCAAGAGCTTGGCTATTATAAATTGTGCTGCTATGAACATTGGGGTACATAGGTTCTTTTGAATTGGTGTTTCAGGATTTTTAGCATATAACCCCAGCAGTAGAATTGCTGGGACAGAAGGCAGTTCCATTTTCAGTTTTCTGAGGTAACTTCATACTGTTTTCCACAGTGGCTGCACTAGTCTGCATTCCCGCCAACAGTGCACTAGGGTTACATTTTCTCCACAATATTGCCAGCACTTGTTTGTTGATTTGGTTATGATGGACATTCTGTCTAGTGTGAAGTGATAGCTAATTGTGGTTTTAGGTTGCATCTCTCTGATGGCTAGTGATGTTAAGCATCCTTTCATATGTCTCTGGGCCCCGTGTATGTCCTCCTTGGAGAAGTGTCTGTTCTGGTCCTTTGCCCATTTCTTAATTGGGTTGTTTGTCTTCCTAGAGTGGAGTCGTGTGAGTTCTTTATATATTTTGGAGATCAAACTCTTGTCTGATGTATAATTGGCAAATATATGTTCCCATACGGTTGGTTCCCTTTTCATTTTGCTGCTGTTTTCTTTAGCGTGCAGACACTTCTTATTTTGATGAAGTCCCATTTATTTACTCTTTCCTTTATGTCTCTTGCTCTAGGGGGCATATCGGTGAAAATATTGCTGTGTGGAATATCTGAGATTTTCCTCTCTATGCTCTCCTCTAGGATTTTTATGGTGTCATGACTTATATGTAAGTCTTTCAGCTATCTTGAGTTGATTTGTGTGTGGTGTAAATTGGTGGTCGAACTTCATTTTTTTGCGTGTAGCTTTCCACACATCCCAGCACCATTTGTTGAAGAGGCTATTTTTACTCCATTTTATGCTTTTCCTCCTTAGTCAAATATTAGTTGGCCACAGAGACATGGGTTTATTTCTGGGCTCTCTATTCTGTTACATTGATCTATGTGTCTGTTCTTATGCCAGTACCAGGCTGTTTTGTTTTCAGTAGCCTTGTAGTATAGTTTGATACGGGTATTGTGATCCCTTTGACTTTGTTCTTCTTATTCAAAATTGCTGTGGCTATTTGGAGTCATTATGGTTCCATAATTTTTTTTGAATTGTTTGTTCTATATCTGTGAAATATGTCATCAGTATTTTAATAGGCATTGTGTTTAATCTGTAAATTGCTTTGAGTAATATGGATATTTTGATTATGTTAATTCTTCTAATCCATAAACATGGTATATGCTTCCATTTATTTGTATCTTCCTTAATTTCTTCAGTGTTGTGTACTTTTCTAAGGATAGGTCTTTTATCTCTTTGGTAAGGTTTATTCCTAGGTACTTTATTCTTTTGTTGCTGTTGCTGTAGTGAATGTGATTTTTTTCCTGATTTCTGATTCTGACATTTCATTGTTGGTGTACAAAAATACCTTCAATTTCTAAATATTGACTTTGTATCCTGCTGTTTTGCCAAATTCACTTATCAAGTGAGTCATTTTTTCTTTGAGGAGCCTATGGGATTTTCTATGTACACAAACATATCATCTGCAAACAATAACAGTTTTACTTCCTCCTTTCTTATTCAGATGTTTTTTATTTCTTTTTCTTATCTGATCACTGTGGCTGATTACTATTCAGCACCATACTATGTTGAATATAAGTGGTGAAAGCAGACACTCTTGTCTTTTTCCTGATATCAGTGGGAAAGCTTTTAGTTTTTGCCTGTTGAGTACTATGTTGGCTGCAGTTTTCTCATATATGGCCTTTATTATGTTGAAGTATGCCCCCTGTACTCCCACTTTGCTGAAGGTTTTTATCATAAATGGTAGCTGTACTTTGTCAAATGTTTTTTTTTCTGCCTCTATTGATATGATTATGTGATTTTTGTCTTTCCTTTTGTTTACGTGATGTATTATGTTTATTGATTTGTGAATATGGTAGCATCCTTGCATCCCTGGGATGAATCCCATTTGATTCTGGTGGATGATCTTTTTATTGTGTTGCTGGATGTGGTTTGTCAATATTTCGTTGAGGATTTTAGCATCTATGTTCATCAGCGATATTGGCTGGTAGTTTTCTTTCCTTGTGGTGTCTTTATCAGGTTTTGAGATTAGGATGATGCTGGCTACATAAAAAGTTTGGCAATCTTGCCTCTTTTTCGATTTTTTGGCATAGTCTGAGAATCATAGGGGTTAGCTCTTCCTTGAATTTTTTATAGAATTCTCCTATGAAAATGTCCGGTGCAGGGCTTTTTTGTGCTGGGAGCTTTCTGATTACTGCTTCGATTTTACCAGCTATTTTCAGTCTGTTCAAGCTTTCTGCTTCTTCATTCAGTTTTGGAAGATTATATTTTTCCAGGAATTTGTCCATTTCACCCAGTTTTTTGAATTTCTTGGCACATAGCTCTTTAAAGTGATTTCTTACAGAGCTTTGTATTTCTGTAGTACCTGTTGTGATCTCTCCTCTTTCATTTCTGATATTATTTATTTGTGTCCTCTCTCTTTTTTTCTTGATGCATCTGCTTAATGGCTTGTCAATTTTGCTTATCTTTTCAAAGAACCAGCTACTGTATTTATTAATCCTTTGAATTGTTCTCTTAATCTCTATGTCATTTAATCCTGCTCTGATCTTAGTTATTTCCTTCCTTATAATCATTCTGGGCTTTATTTGTTTTTGTTCCTCCAGTTCTTGTAGATGTTGTGTTAGGTTTTTTTATTTGAAATGTTTCTATCTTTTTCTGGTAGGCCTGTATTGCTATGAACTTCCCTCTCAGAACTACCTTTGCTTTGTCCCATAAATTTTGGATACTTGTGTGTTCATTTTCATTTGTTTCCAGAAAGTGATTTCTTGCTTGATCTCATTATTAACCCATTCATTGTTGAATCCCATGCTATTTAGTCTCCATGTGTTTGAGTGTTTTTGAGTTTTTTCCTTGAGGTTGGTTTCTAGTTTCAGGCCCTTGTGGTCCAAGAAAATGCTTGAAATGATTTCAATTTTCTTGAATTTTTTGAGGCTTGTTTTGTGTCCTATCACATGGTCTATCTTCAAAAATGTTCCACGTGCATTTGAAAAGAATGTGTATTTTCCTTTGGTATGAAAGGTTCCATATCTATATTTATATCTACATCTATATCTATATTATATATATAATATATATATTATATATATATATAAACAGCTTATATATATATAAACAGTTAAGTCCATTTGATCTAGGACATTGTTCAATGCTACAATATCCTTCATATTTTGTTTAGACTATCTATCCATTTTTGATAGAGGGTTGTTAAAATCTCCTTGTATAAGTGTGTCACTGTCTATTTCTTGAATTCTTCCATGATTTTCCTTATATTTGGTGCTCCTATGTTAGGTGCATACATATTTTCATTGTTTATGTCTTCTTGATGGGTTCTTCCCTTGAGTATTATGTATTGTCCTTCAGTATCTGGTTTTATGGTCTTTGTTTTGAAGTCTATTTTGTCTCATGTAAGTATTGCTACCCCAGTTTTCTTTTTTTCCTGTCCATTTGCTTGGAATATTTTTTCCAACCCTTCACTCTCAGTCTGTGTAGGTCTTTTTTTCTAAGGTGGGTCTCCTATAGGCAGCATATGTGTGGGTCATGTCTTCTTATCCATTTAGATACCCTATGTCTTTCAATTGTAGTATTTAGTCCATATACATTTAAAGTTATTATTGATTGGTACTTTTTCATTTTTTCCCTTTGTACTTCTGTTCTTCTCTCTCTCACTCTTTTTCTTCATCTTCTTAAAACCATACCTTTAGCATATCTTGCAATGCTGGTTTGGTAGAGGTATATTCTTTCAATCTTCTTTTTTCTGGGAAACTCCTTATTTCACCTTCCATTTTAATTGAGAGCCTTGCTGGGTAGAGTAGTCTTGGTTGCAGGTCTTTACTTTTCATTACTTGAAATATTTATCGTCATTCTCTTCTGACTTGTAGTATTTCTGTGGAGAAAGCATCTACTGGCCCTATCTTTGCACCCTTGTATGTCACTTCTTGTTTCTCCCTTGCTGCATTTAACATTCTCTCTTTGTCTTTACAACTTGTCATTTTAATTATGATGTATTTTGGAGTAGGCCTCTTTGGGTTCATCTTAATTGGGGCTCTCTGTGCATCCTGAACTTGCATGGTTGTTTCCCTCTCCAGGTTTGCCAAGAGTCCTGTCATTTTTTGAAACAAGGTTTCTAGTCCTTGCTCCTTTTTTTCTCTTTTTGGTATTCCTATAATTCGAATGTTGTTGTGTTTCATGTTGTCTTGCACTTCCCTTAAGCTATCTTCATATTTTTTTAGACTTTTTTTTTTGTACAACTGCTCTACCTGGGTATTTCTTTCTACCTTATCTTCCAGCTCACTAATTCAGTCCTCTACTTCATCCAGCCTGTTTGTAATTCCTTCGAGTATATATATATATATATATTTTTTTTTAAATTTCAGAAATCATATACTTCATTTCTTCCTGGTTCCTGTTTAATGTTTCTGTTTCCTGTATCACACAGTTGTATTCTCATTCAGTTCCTTGTAGTTGTCTGTGAGTTCCTTGAGCATCCTCATCACCATTCTTTGAATTCTATATCTGATAGTTTGCTTGCCTCCATTTCATTCAGCTCTTTTAATGGGGAGTCTTCTACTCCTTTTGATTGCCGGTTCTTTCTTTGTGCCCTCATTTTCAGGAACTCTTTTTGTTTGGTTCTGTGATTCCTGATGCTCTGCTTTGCCAGCTCTTTGCAGTGTGAACTTCTGTGGTAGGATTTTTTATGGGACTCAGTGGTGTGGTCTCTTTGATTTCCTTTTCTGGATGCTCTAGGGTTGCCCTTTCTTCCATGTTTGTGGTGTCTCTTCTTGCAATTGGGTTTTTTCCTGTTGGTGGTTCCTTTGTTAGTGGGTTCTCTCTTCCTGCAAGTTTACTGGTATTCACAACTCCTACCTTATCTTGTATGTGATCAGGCCAGGGCAAGGCAAAATGGACTAAGACAGTGGGGGAGTGTTCTATGGGAATTAAAGTACTAACAAGGAGGGAACAGGTAGGAGATCCTTGGAGAAGTACCACAATAAGTGTGATAATTCACCCAAGTAGCCACTTTTTATAAAAGGTGAAAAGAGATAAGACTTTTATTGGGGCTCGGGCGGGGGTAAAAAAATGCAAGCTGACTCCAGAAAGCAGAATGCCTATGTGAGGTTATATGATGAGATATAGTGAGAGTAAGGGGTAGAAACTTGGGGTAGGGTGGGAGGAAATAAAGTTAACCACAACAGTAATAAAACTCAAGAAGAGCGAAATGGGCCAAAACCCGGGTAGGGTCCTGTGTGGGATTTGGAACAACAATAATAAGACAAGCAATATTTAATCTGAAGAAAAATAATAAAAATTAAAAGACCAAGAGTAGTGTGTTATTGGAATATGGGTTCAGTGTCAGAAAAGAAATTAAAATGTAATAGGAAAGATAGAACAGGAAAACTAGTCAAACAATGAAATCACACAAACAAAGCGAAGAAAACTAATCATAAGGAAGCAAAATTTAAAAAGTTAAAATACATTAAAAATAAAAAAAACAAAAAAAAATAAAAAATAAAATGCAGGTTCTGAAAGATATCAGAGTGCAAATTTTTCTCAGTTGTCGGCATTAGCCTTCTTATATCTCTCTGGATCTGTCTTTGGTCCTTTCACAACTCCAGATCTTATTGTCTTACACTTCCAAGAATAAGAAAAAAAAAAGGAAAAAAGAAATAAAAAAAAGCCTCCTGCTCACTTTAAACCCATCAAATGGATTTTGCTGGTCTTCCTTGATGCTGCAGTCAGAGTAGGGTTAGGCTCTGATTTTTGTTCTCTGTTTTTTTTTCCTCCTGTGGAAATGTGAGGATGGGGGCTGTGTCTGGGCTGCTGTTTTCCCTGGTTCACAGCCTCTAGCTGAGCCCTCAGATGTTGCAAGGTCCACAGTATCCTATGTATCAGTGTGGCACCTTCAATCCCCCTTGGTGTGCAACCCTTTGATTAGTCCATGAGGTGCACAAAGTGGGAGCAACTTGCACCTCTCATACTCACTCTTTGCTGACGTGGATACTGCATGTGTTCAAAACCCTTTTTGGGTAGTTTAGTTCCCCTACTAAATTAAGTGTCTCTGGGGACAGCTACCTCTTTGGCCCCAGTTGCTCCACTTTGGTCAGTCTTTGGGGTGCCCTCATTTGGAGCAACTCATGACCCTCCTTCTCTTCCTTCCCTGTCCCTGCCATCCACCACTGCAGTGCACCAGAGGTCTTTGCACAGTGGCTAAGAGCTTTTTTTTTTTTTTTTTTAGTGAGTTCACTTGTTTGTGGGCAACCTTTCCTAATAATTGCTGGGATTTTCACTCAGCCAAACTCTGACCAGTCGTGGGACTATCTTGGTCACAGTCATGGCCCTTCTCTTCTCCCACCTCCTGGTGTCACCTGGCTAGCCGATCTCTCTAGTATTGTCCCAGCTGGCGGCCACTGTCTCAGCTGCAATGCGCCACCTGCTCTGTGTCTCCCACTGCCCAGCGACCAGGTCGCTACTGGTGCAGCTCTGTGACTTCCCTGCTCTGGGAAAGGAAGGAACTGTCAAGCTACAGTCTCTGAGCTAGCTCCCCTCCAATGCTCCCGCAGTAGCCATGGTCCCTAGCAGGGGACTAGGACCGTCACAACTGTGTTTGCAGCACAAGACCCAGGGACATTCCCAATGGCCTACAAAACCTCCTTACCATCCGTTTTCTATTTTACTCTGAAATCTTTGGCTTCCAAACTTCAAATAAACTGGAATTTCATTGGTCGATCACTCAGTTCTTTGAAAGGTTGGCTAGGTGTCCCAGTTGGGTGCATGATCAAGAGGGTTTAGCTCCCACCGACTTTGCCACCATCTTCTGACCCATGTCTAGAGATTTTACAGATGGCAAGAATAAATACTTTACTTCATTCTCTCTTTGGGGGTATTTTGTGGATCCATTTACAAAGATCATTTACCTTGCAACTAGTCTTCCTAAAGAAGTGGCTTCATGGAATGTTCATTCATGTATTTATTCATTCTTGGCCAAAATGTTGTTGAGCTACTAATGCTTTCCCTACTGTAAATATGGTCCCTGCCCTCTAGGATATTGTCTAGTATAAAAGGCAGTTAAGGTTAATATAAATGGGGCACAGTTCTGTGTCTCTTTATCTCTCTTCACTTTTTTCTCCTTACTTCTAGCAGAGTAAGAGCTTTTAGCATCATGATGCATCAAATTCTTGCCATCAAGAATAGTTCAGTATTAGCAAGAAGCCCAGACAGTTCCATATCATCATGGTTTCCCTATGGTAAAGGCTCTGAATGACCCAAGCCTGCTCCTAAAAGAGGGTGTAAGGAAAGAGAAGGGGGACTGTCATCAAGGAATGTGTATAAAGGACCCATGGAGAAAGCCAAAGGTTTATAGGGTTGAGGGTGGGAGTTGGGGGTAGGTGGGGTGGGGGAAAGTGGTGGCAGGAAAATGGAGACAACAGTACTTGAAAAATAACAAAAAGTAAGTAAAAGAGATTGTAAGGAGTCATTAGATGGAAGGACCCAGCACCACTACTCCTCTGTAATGAAGAATTCCTGCCCTTGACCATGCTGAAAGGTTCATACTATTGAAAAGCCTGAAGGATGGATCTAGGACAATTGAAAGAAGAGGTGATCAGGGACTCCTATCAGAAATGGACTTTGATTGAACTGAAAGGAAAACCCATGTGTACCATCTTCTGAAATCTGAGTTAGCTTATTATGATAGGCTAATAGTTAGAAATTAGCTCATTGCAAATCATCACAAGATGTTACTTAAAGTAAAATGTGCCAAGTGTAATGAGTAACATAGTGACATGGGGTTTCACCTTGATGTGATCAGGGAGTAAAATACCAACCATGATTTCCAACCCTCTAAATCTCTGTCTACTAAGAGCTCAGAACCTGAAGTTCTACCATTGATACCTAATGTATTTTTCTTACAATTGCTTTCTTTCCATATTATCTATCTGAAAGAGCAAGTCTCCTTAGTCTTAAAAAGTTGGTAAGATGACAAATGAGACTGATAGTAAGATGGAATATGAAGCTCTTTGTTTGCATTTGAAAAGGCTATGCAATTCATCTGTTATAGATATCTCAGTCTTTCTTGCCAATGATGTGGTGTTTGCTCTTCATAATTCCATGAATATGAAGCAGAATGCACATGAAAATGTAATTCTTTGTTCTAGATTCTGGACAAAGGATACATTGTTGTTAAGGCCTTGGTTTAGTTGAAAATAAATCCCATTCTTATAGACCTTACTATTTTACATGGTGCAGGACTTTCATTTTGTGTGCTAAAAGGAACAGGGCCCTGAGTAAAGCTAGTCACTCAGAAAAAGTGTGGCCATGACATGCACAAAATGGTCAAACTGTCAGAACAGCTTTCAATGTCCACCAGGAATCATTGGCTAGATGCTCTCAGTTGAGGCTGCTTTTGATGCTTTTATAATGAACTTTATTCAGATTTTCCAATCACATGTTCTTAGAACATTAATGCTCATCTAGTACTGCATGCAAGTCTCCCTTTCTTTTCTTCTGTTGAGGTGCATATCTTGAGTGGTTTCTCTTGTATGTTCTATATCCAAATTCCCTTCTGCCCTATCCATGGGCAGAGGAGGGTAGGGAGAAGCTCACAATACTCTAGCAAGTGACCCTCAGATTCTTTCCCACTCCAAGCTTCTTTCAACCCTCAGTCACTCTCAGTCACATCAATTCCAATATAAGGGACCCAGGGTTTAGTTATGGTATTAGAGCAGACTTTCATTGGTCAAAGCTGGCATTGTCACTTAGTAACCAGGCAGAAGGTAGCCAACAGAAAACTAGTGGAACCATAGAGACAAATTAAAAATAGAGAAATGACCCCAACTCATCAGACTCAGAGCCTTCTTTTGGATTAGGGTCTCTAGGATAGCCTCAGGAAGTTTCAGAGATTGGAAATCAATGATTCCATTAATCATTGGAATTCCTTTCATTTTATTCCTTTGCCATTCCTTTGCCATTTTATTCCTTTGCCATTCCTGTATGTTCCCAAATAGAACCCAAGAAGTAGAATAATATAGGAGAAAAGCATTTGTTTATGGTTCAGGACACTGGGTTCTAATGCATAGTTGAGCCATTATTTACTTGTGTGACTTTGAACAAACCTCTTTCAATTACTGGGTCTCCATTTCTATTTCTGTAAAATGTGGGAAGCATAGGCTATATCACTAAGAATGTTGAAAGCATTGACATTCCAATAATCAAATTAAGCACACATCTTTGCTCTACAAGTTGTATCTGACCTTGGGCAAGTCACTTACCTTCATTGTACCTAGTTTCTCCATCTGTATTATGAGAGGTTAGACTGTGTTGTCACTGCCAATCCTGACATTCTACACAACATTTTCTGAGGCTGACTATCTATGACAAGGAAAGTCTTAACTAGACATTTTTGGAACAGAAAGTTGTCTGTTGCATCCCACTGCATGTGTTCACATGTCTGGCATAACTCATTGGGTAGGTTTAATTTTCCAACAGTTGCATTTTTACTTGTTTGACTTCTTGTCAAGACAAGTGTGCAATCCATTCTGTGAATGTAATTAAACAAGCAGCTAGAGATTCTAGAGATTCTAGTTTTCCCTAAAAGAGGAAGGTCATTTGCATTGGGAACTAGGTCCCAAGATATGCTTCCTAGGAGCATAAGGATCAGCCCTGAGAGGCGGTGACCACCATGTGGTGTGCATGGAGGAGTAATAGGGAGGTGAAGTTCCCACTGCACAATGTCATCTACTTCACTGCTTGCCATCATGCTTCTAATGTTCCAATTTGAGATGCTTTCATTCAGATGTCAGATGGGAGGGAAGTTGGGGGACTAGATGGAATAGGTAATGGAAAAGAAAGAAAAACAACTTTTTAAGAAAAAAATAGGTGATGGAAAAGAAAGAAAAACAACTCATAGACACAGACTAAAGTATGGTGATTACCAGAGTGAAAAGGGATGGGGAAGGTAGAAGAGGATAAAAAGGGATATAAATGCTGAAGGAAGGAGACTTGACTTAGGGTTGTGAACACAAAATACAATATACAGTTGATGTATTATATTGCAGAATCATATACTTGAAACATATAATTTTATGAACCAGTGTAACTCTAATAAATTCAATGAAATACATTTAAAAAATAAAATGCTTTCATTCAGTATTTTCATATTTCAGTCAGTTTGCAAAAAGTTTGGTGGCCTAGAGTTTGACTGCATCCTGCCAAAAAGGGCTTACTTGCCTAGGAAATTTTTCAAGAAGACTTCAATTTAAAGTCCTTTAGGCAGAAAAATGTCAACTGTGAATTATAATCTTCACCATTCCCTTTTGTATTACATTTGACCCTTTGTGCCCCAGGGTACTTCAATGCCTGTGATTTATGTGGTTTCTAATCCCTACTTTGTAACTCCTCCTCAGCTGGGAGTTAGGCACTTGGGATGTTGATCTTCTTTCAGTCTAGGAAGAAATATCTAGGTAGGATCTTAAAGGTTTAAAGAGATCTAACATGTTCTGATGTTTTCCTGAAGTCTAAGGAGAATTTTATATTCTAAAATAACCTGCTTACTATGTCCCAACACATCCAGCGGGTTTTAATCTGTACCATTTGGGGCCTAAATGTGGAGTTCCCTAGTATGGATGATGACTGACTGTGGCACAGAAGCTCAAGCAGATTCTCCCAAGCACTGTCATGGCTGGGGAAGAAAATGACAACTGGCAATGGCACCTGATGACAAAGGTATTTCCTAGGCCTGGACTTTAGCTCAAGAGAGGGTGATTGAAAAGAACATTAAAAAAATGTTTCATGCTCTGTATCATTTCAATTTATATTTAATTGCTCAAAGTTTGGAAAGAAGCCTCTGAAAATACCTTTTGGACATAAGGGTATGGGGGGAGAAATGGCGATGGAAGGGGATTTGACTCGGGGTGATGAGCATACAATGCAATATACAAATGATGCATTATCGAGTTGTACATCTGAAACCTATATATAATTTTATGAACCAATGTCACCTCAATAAACTCAATAAAAAATACAGTAACCAAAATGTTTTTTTCTTGGAGGGAAGAGAACTCTTTTGGGTCTTGTGCAAAAGGTTTCTTTTCAGTTTACCAATCACTTAACTGCTGGACTTGTTTTTCCAGCACTCCACGTCAAACTTCCTTCCATGTTATCCCAGAGACACTTGAGAGGAGGTAAATAGTAAATTGTCCTCAGCATCAGAACCACAATTTTTACAACCATCTGTGCAGCCCCTGCTCACCCCATTTCACTGGCATTTTATCATTTTTTTCTGGATAGGGCTGAGAAAAACAATACTACTCCCCAACAGAGAAGGCCTACAGAACCCCCTGGAAGTCCAGAAAGTTTATCTCCAGTAATTGGCACTCACCTCCATCTTTTAGCCCTCCAGTTTCCATCTTTATTCCCCTCACTCATCAGAAAAAATTTCAATGATGTTTAGAGAAGTCAAACACCTGCATAATTCATTATAATAAATTTTCATTAGGCTGGATTCAATTAAAAATAAAAGGGTGGGGTCTTAAAGACCATGGCTCGACTACCGAGGTAACCTTTTACCTAATCCCTGAAAATATGTTCACTTAGGTTCTACCTCTGGACACATTTTCTTATCACTTTTTGTGCCTCAAATACCATCTTTCCACAATTCTAAAAAGTCATGAGTTGTAAGACAGTGAGTCAATAATAGCTTTACAAAACTTCACTGTAAGGGGCATTCAAACTTCAGAAATACTAAAAAGAAAAAAAATGTTTCTTTAATGTCAAGGATATATGGTATCACCTTTCTCCTGATACTTGTGAACTTCAGTCTTCACCTTTGACCCTTCTTTTTAAGTGTATATCAAACTGTGCACTGAAAGTCTCCATTCTCCAATTATTTACTGAGGACTTACTATGACCCAGACACTGTTCAAGTCACTGGGGATGCAACAAGAAATAAGACACATAAAGTTACTACTCTTATGGAATTTACATTATAATGGTAAAGACAGATAATAATAAGAACATTAATAAACCAATTACAGTAATCATAGCAGCAGCTATGTTTTGAATGAGTCCTGCTACTATAATGAAGAATGACAGGAAACCAAGCATGTTGTAACTTGGGAGGTTAGCAATGACCTTTCTGGCAAGGAAATATTTGAGCAGAGATCTGAATTATCAAAAGGAACCATATATTGGGTAATCTTTGGAAGAGTGGCCCTGGCAGAAGAAATAACAAATGTAAAGTTCCTGAGTTGGAAACATGCCTTGGCATGTTTGAGGGACAAAGAGAAAGTCAATATAACTGAGGGGCAGTGGACAATGGTGTTTGTAGGAGATGAGGTAGGAGAATTAAACAGTAACCAAGATAGACCTTGTAGGCCAAGATAAAAAGTTTAAAGTTTATTCTAAGTATTTTTCACATAAGAATAATTAATAATAACCAAATGGTATAAACAAATGAAATGTCCACCAAGAGATGAATGGATAAACAAAAAATGGTATATCCACCCATGAAATATATTACAGCTATAAAAAAGAACAAAGTACTGATAGCTACTACAACATGGATGAACCTTGAAAACATAATGTTAAGTAAAATAAGCCAGACACAAAGGGTCACATATTATATGATCCCATTTATATGAATTGTCCTCAATAAGGAAATCCATGAAAATTGCAAGTAGATTGAGTAGTTGATCAGGGCAGGGAATATGGGGGAACATGGGAATGATAACTAAAGTGTGCAGGATTTCTTTTGAGGTGATGAAAATATTTTAAAATTCACTGTGGTGATGGTTGCAAAACTGTGAATACACTAAAAACCATTGAATTGTACATTTTAAATGGGTGAATGTATAGTTTGTGAATTATATCTCAATAAAACTGTTAAAGAGTTGGGTTGGGTTTAGGGGCAAGTAGAGACATTGGGTAGGTCATTGTATACATGAACTTAAAAAGTGGAAGAGAGGTCTGGGCTGGAAAAATAAATACAATAGTTTTTGTTGTTGTTGTTGTTGTTATTTGCCTCTATTTCTTTTTTTCTCACTCCTAGTGAAGAAGGAGCTTTTAGTGTAATGATGCATCAAAGACTTTCTATTAGGGACTCAGTATTGGAAAGAAAAAAGATCTTAAGGCTAATCCATGCTGAAGGCTTTGAAAGATAATCAAGGAGGACTGTAAAGAGCCATTGGAATGAAGGATCCATCATAACTCTGCAACAGTGATGACCTTCCAGCCCTGATCTGTATTAATTATTCCTTAGGATTTTTTAAAATAAATTCCATTATAGACTTGCTGGATACATTTCTTGTTTTTATTTTAATGGTTGCATTAAGGCTTACCATATGCATCTTTGACTCACTAGATTCTCCTTTCCAATAATTCTATACTAATTCACATATAATGAAAAAACCTTAGAGCAATATATTTCCATTTTCCTTCTTACACCCTTTGCACTATTGTTGACAAAAATTTTAATCTACATATTTATAAACTGTACAATATATTGTCATATTCTCTTTAAAGGTAATTATCTTTTAAATACATTAAAATGAGGGAAAAATTTCAAAATATTTGCCTACATATTTACCATCATAGAGATCTTCATTTTCTTGTTTAGATCCAAAATTTTATCTAGTATAATTCTCTTTTAGCCTGGAGAACTTTCTTTAGCACTTCTTGTTTTACAGGTGTATTGGCCATGAAATCTGTTAGCTTTTGTTATGAGATAGTCTTAATTGTACCTTCATTCTTTTATTTTATTTTTAAATTTAATCTTTATTGTATTTTTATATTATGATTTAATCCCACCCTCCCCCCAGCAATCACCACACTCTTGTCCATGTCCATGAGTCCTTTTTCCTTTTTGCTCAATCCCTCCATGACCTAACCACCCCCCCACCTTAGCTGTCATCCTGCTCTTCATCTATGAGTCAATCCCCATTTTCCTTGTTAGTTCAGTTTGTTCATTAGATTCCACATGTGAGTGAAATCATATGGTAATTGTCTCTAACTGGTTCATTTCACTTATCATAATGCTCTCCAGGTCCATCCACACTGTTGCAAAAGGTAAAATTTTCTTCTTTGTTACAGCTCAGTAGTATTCCATTGTGTAAATGTCCCATAGTTGTTTTATCCACTCATCTATTTATGGAAACTTGTGCTGCTTCCATGTATTAGAGATTTTAAATAATGCTGCTATGAACATGGGGTGCTTATATACTTTCGAATTAGTATTTTGTGTTCCTTCAGATATATCCTCAGAAGTGAGATTGCTGGGCCAAAAGGCAGAGCCATTTTAAATTTTTCAGGAATCTCTACACTGCTTTCCACAGTGGCTGAACCAGTCTGCATTCCCATTGATGGAGCAAAGGGTCTCCCATTCTCCATACACTCTCCAGCACTTGTTGTTTGTTGATTTCTTGATACCCATTCTGACAGGTGTAAGATGGTATCTCATTGTGGTTTTAATTTGCATTTCTCTGATGGTTAGTGATGTTGAGTACCTTTTCATATGTCTATTGGCCATCTGTATGTCCTCTTTGGAGAAGTGTCTATTC
This sequence comes from Mormoops blainvillei, assembly GCA_004026545.1. Taxonomy (NCBI): domain Eukaryota; kingdom Metazoa; phylum Chordata; class Mammalia; order Chiroptera; family Mormoopidae; genus Mormoops; species Mormoops blainvillei. The sequence continues at coordinate 21,766 of PVJD01006054.1, read as the reverse complement.
AGATCCATTGCTCATTTTTTAATTGGGTTGTTCATGTTTTTGGTGTTGAGTTTGGCACACTGCTTAATATTAAACTGTATTATAAGGCCATAGTAATCAAAAAAACATGGTACTGACAGAAAAACAGACATATAGATTAATGGAACAGAATAGAAAGCCCAGAAATAAATGCACAACTTTTTAGTCAATTAATAGTTGACAGAGGAAGCAAGCATATACTATGGGCTAAAGATAGTTCATTCAATAAATTCTGTTGGGAAAATTGGATAGATACATTCTGAAAAATGAAACTAGACCATCTTCTTACACACACACAAGAATAAATTCAAAATGTATCAAAGAATTAAATGTTAGACCTGAAATGATAAAAATTGTAGAAGAAAACATAGGCAGCAAAATCTCAGACATTGACTATAACTATTGTTTTTGTCAGATATATCTCCGTAGACAAGGGAAAGAAAAAAAAAAGTGAACAAATGGAGCTGCATCAAACTAAAAAGTTTTGGCACAGGAAAGAAAGTCATCAACAAAATAAAAAGACAACCCACAGAATGGGAGAGCATATTCACCCATAGGCCTGATAAGAGGTTAATATGCAAAACTTACAAAGTACTTACAAATTTCAATGCCTTCATTCTTGATGGATATATTCTTGAATGACATTTGGAGCTTCTAAAACAAGTTCCCTCTGACTTGTTATTTTTGCCCATAAGTATACATTCATTCTTCTTTTTCATTTTTAGAAAATTTTCATTTCTAATTACAGTTGACATATGTTATTATATTAGTTTCAGATATACACCACAGTGATTAGACATTACATTACTTACTAAGTGATCATCCCAATAAATCTCACACCCATTTGACACCATACATAGTTATTGCAATATTATTGACTATATTCCTTATGCTGTACTTTACATCCCCATCACTATTCCGTAACAACCAATTTGTACTTCTTAATCCCTTCACCTTTTCCACCCATTTCTCCAAACCCCTCCCCTCTAGTAACCATCAAAATATTCTCTGTATCTATGAGTCTGTTTCTGCTCTTCTTGTTTATTTTGTTTTTAGATTCAATTATTAATAGACATGTATTTTTAAAAAATACAGTCATTCTTATCTTTGTTCTCCTGTATGGTATTTCTTTTTAATCTCATGCTACTTTTGATATTTTCTCTTTACTGTGGCCTTTCAGAAATTTTAAGATGTGTATTTGTGTTGTTTCCTTGGTATTTATCCCAATTTGTTAATTGTTATTCTTGGATCAGTGAGTTTATAATTTCCATCAAATTTGGGGAAAAAATGGCCACTATTTCTTCAAATGTATTTTCCAAAATTCCCCTTTTGCTTCTTTCTGGGATGCCAATTAAACATATATTATATTGCTTGATATTGTCCTACAAGGTTCTGTTCTTAGTTGTTGAGCTTGGTTTTGTGTGTTTGTTTTTTATTTTTGGGAGGGTGGGACTTTTTTCTCTCTGTGTTTCATTGTAGTTAGGTTTTGTTGCTATGTTATCAAAGACACCAAATTTTCTTCTTCAATATCTCATTTGTTATTCAGGTACAAACTTTTTTTTAAAGATTTTATTTATTTATTTTTAGAGAGAGGGGAAGGGAGGGAGAGAGGAAGAGAAACATCAATGTGTGGCTGTCTCTCACACACCCCCTACTGGGGACCCAGCCCGCAACCCAGGCATGTGCCCTGACTGGGAATCAAAGAGCAACTCTTTGTTTCACAGTCCAGTGCTCAATCCACTGAGCCACACCAGCCAGGGCCAGGTACAAACTTTTAAATGATATATTGCCATTTCAGATACTTTTATTTTCATATTAGATGTATTTTTTTCTGATTTCGCAGTTGCATTTCTTTTTTATATCTTGCAGTTCTCCCCTCGTTATGTTCATATATTTTCCTTTATTTCTTGGCAATGTTTAAATTAGCTATTTTAAAGTTATTGGTTACTAATTCCATCAGCTCTGTAATTTTGAGGGGTTTTTTTTCTATCGATTGATTTTTCTCTTAGTTGTGGGTTTCTGTTTCTCTGCAAGTCTAAATTTTGAATTAAGAATAGTTGTTAGGTATCTGGACTTGTTGTCTTCCATCAAAAAATGTTGAATTTGTCTGGAAGACAGTTGTGTTACTGGCAGCTCATTATACTACTTTTGAATGCTGTCTTTAAATTTTGTCATATCAAATCTATTATAGATTTTATTCAGGGTTTATTTGGCTCTAATACAGGGTATGCTTTTTCTTGGGCTTCAGTTGAATTCCCTGGGTGTTCGAAAAGTTCATTCTCCATTATCTGGTTAGAACTCAAGTGTCCCCTATCCTTTTGTAAGCTTTGTGCATTTTTCAGCTTAAAGCACCCAAGTAATTTCCCTTTGGCCCATGGAATTTCACTATATGTGTGCATGTGATGTAGTATTTAACAAGAGAGTTCAGGGTACCCCTATGCAAATTTCTGAAGGTCTTTTCCTGTGCTTTGTCCAACAAATTCAACTCACTTTAGCTTTCCTAAACTTCAAGCTCTATCTCTTGAACTTAGTGTATCTCCTGTGCTCTGCTTGAGTTTCCTCTCCTTTCACTACAGACAGGAAAGTGGGGCTCAGCTTCATTGTTTTAGTTTCCCATGGATCACATTCCTGTGCAAAACAGTTGTTTGATATATTTTGTAATGAGACAGACTCCCTAAAGCAATGAATAAATTTCTTCTCAACCTTGGCATTATTAACATTTCAGATCAGATCATTATTTGTTATGGGGTGTTCTCTGTGCATTGTAGGTTGTTTAGCAAGTGCGAGGCTTCTACCTAGTAGATACCAGTAACACTCCTTCATTTGTGCCAACCAAAAATGTTTCCAAGCTGGTCCACATATCCTCTGGGAGGCAATATCCTCAATTGAGAACCAGTGCTCTAGAGAATGACAGAGTAACAATGATGGGTTGAATCTCAGGACATCAGATTGACCCATAGGTTACTTAGGGCATTTGCTTTTGTGCCTTTCACCTAGATGTGTCAGGAGCAGTTGAGAAAACAACTGAGTATGATGAAAGTCAATAGACAGGAACAAAAAGGGAAAGGAATAGTATGGTATTCAAGATGTTTAGAGTTAAGTATTCTAGGCACTGGAGGCCTCTCCTCTTCCTGGAAGCCAGAAGAAATTTCTATTATAGATATCTGGTCAATATGGAGGTATAGATAGATACACTTTGCCTTCTCACACAACCAAAAGAAGGACGACAAATTTAAAAATGAAAAACAACCAGAACTGCCAGAAAATTGAACTGTATGGAAGTCCAACAACCAAGAAGTTAAATAATAAATATTCATTCAGACTGGTAGGAGGGGTGGAGATGGGCAGCCAGGGTGGAGAGGGCATGGCAAGTCAGTGGCGGGAGGACTAGGTGGGAGAGGAGGCAGTTGGTGGTTCCACATTTGTGTTTGGATAAAGCAGGCGGAATAACAAAGGAGCGAGACAGACCATGCAAGGCGGGGGACCAGTGCAGTAAAAAAAGCCTGAAAACCTCTGGCTGTAAAAATCTGCATGGGCTATGGAGGCAGAAGAAACAACCAGCCTCAGAGGAGAGTTAGTTGGAGGGACCCACAGGGTCCTAGAATGTACACAAATCCACCCACCAAGGAATCAGCACCAGAAAGGCCCAATTTATTTGTGGGTAGTGAGGGAAGTGACTGAAAGCCGGCAAGAGCCAAGCAAGTGGCACTGTTCCCTCTCTGACCCCTCCCCCACATACAGTACCACAAAGCAGTTATGTCAGTTTCCCTGACCTGGGGAATACCTAAGGCCCTGCCCTGCACAACATAACAGGTGCACCTAGACAAAGAAATATGGCCCAAATGAAAGAACAGATCAATACTCCAGAAAAAAAAACTAAGCAACAAAGAGACAGCCAGCCTATCAGAGGCAGAGTTCAAAACACTGGTAATCAGGATGCTCACAGAAATGGTTGAGTATGGTCACAAAATAGAAGAAAAAATGAAGGCTATGCAAAGTGAAATAAAGCAAAATATACAGGGAACCAACAGTGAAGGAAAGGAAACTAGGACTCAAATCAACGATTTGGAGTGGAAGGAAGAAATAAACATCCAACCAGAACAGACTGAAGAAACAAGAATTCAAAAAATGAGGAGAGGCTTAGGCACTTCTGGAACAACTTTAAATATTCCAATCATAAGGGTGTCAGAAGGAGAAGAGGAAGAGCAAGAAATTGAAAACTTATTTGAAAAACTAATTAAGGAGAACTTCCCTAATCTGGCAAAGGAAATAGACTTCCAGGAAGTCCAGGAAGCTCAGAGAGTCCCAAAGAAGATGGACCCAAGGAAGCACACACCAAGGCACATCATAATTAGATTACCCAAGATTACAGATTTGGAGATAATCTTAAAAACAGCAAGAGAAAAGGAGGTGGTTACCTATGAAGGAGTTCCCATAAGGCCATCAGCTGATTTCTCAAAAGAAACCTTACAGGCAAGAAGGGTCTGGAAGGAAGTATTCTAAGTGATGAAAGACAAGGACCTACAACCAAGATGACTCTGTCCAGCAAGGCAATCATTTACACTGGAAGGACAGACAAAGTGCTTCCCTGATAAGGTAAAGTTAAAGGAGTTCATCATCCCCAAGCCCTTATTATATGAAATGTTAAAGGGATGTATCTAAGAAAAAGAAGATCAAAACTATGAACAGTAAAATGACAACAAACTCACCACTATCAAAGACTGAACCTAAAAGCAAAAAACAAACTATGCAAACATTAGAACAGGAACAGAATCACAGAAATGGAGATCACATGGAGGGCTATCATTGGGGAGGGGAGTGGGGAAATAGGGAATAAGATGCTGGGACTAAGAAGCATAATTGGTAGGTACAAAATAGGGGAATGTCAAGGCGGAGACTAATGGGGGGAAAATGGGGACAATTGTAATTGAATAGCAATAAAAATAAATAAATTTTAAAAACCATTTATAAAACTTACAAATACTGAAACAAATGTATGCAAAAAATTATAGGTGTGTTAACTTTGGGTATGGAGATGAATATGCAATTTGCAAATACAGACTCAAGTTAATTAGTATAAGACAGGCTTCTCCATGGCAATGTAGATTCAGGAACAGTTAATGGCTTTGAGATAAACTCAAAGATCTTTGGCTCTAAGTCCCAGAGATTTCAGTTTAGTAAAATACAACACTTTCCTTCATTCTAGGCTTCTCATTTTCCCTTATAACCCATGAGGCTTTACTCGGAACAGATTGTCACTCTGTAGTTTTGCTCTTAATTTGCTGGTCCTCAACTCTGGAGTTTCACTCCCTAGCTTCTACTTTACCACTCTCAAAGTAGGAAGACAATTATTGTTTCTTAGTGATTTTAGATTTGTTGTCAAATACAGATTGTTTGACATTCCACAGATTACATCATTTAAGCTCCTTCTGTCTGCCCTCCCACCCCCAAGGGTACTTTCAACTTTATGGTCTTCTTTTAGGAGTATCAGATAAGTTGAACATGATTCACTGCGGGGATATTTTAGTAGTACCTCTCCATATGGTCCTGGGGATATTCCCTCCTGACCTGGAACCACAATACAGGATGTTTTGACTTCCTGACCCTGTTGTGAGTGATCTGACTTTTAAGAAAACTATTCCATCCTCTTTCCAGAGGTCTTGTTGAAAGTCTTGGTAAACTGCTCTTTGGTGTTTAAATCTCCTTACTTATTTGTACCAAGTGGTCTATTATAAATATCTTTAATATCCTCAAGTTTCTAATGTAGGTTTCAAATTAGGCCCACATAAGGACTCTTCCGTCATCTCTCACACTCCATGACATTTTTAGAGTCCTCGTAAAGCTTTCACATTCACCCAAGATATCCCTTAATAAATGATTATCTTGAGAGCATTTATTTAACCTCATTATCAATTCTGAATACAGCCCCTTGGTACAGAGTATCTACTTAAATGTTTGGAGAATTAATCAGTCAATGATGAAATGATGGGAGGAAGAAATTATTGAAACAGATTTTGAAATGTCAAATAGTACTGAACAGGCAACAGTGAACCAAGACAAAGGTTCACTTTAGGATTCATCCCTCCTCTTATTCCTTTGTTTTTGTGTGTTTGTAGGTTTTAAATCATTTTTTATTTTTCAATTATTATATTGAAAATATAATATTTATTTTTCAATACAATATTATATTAGTTTCAGGTGCACAGCACAGTGATTAGAAATTATATAACATACTAAGTGATCATCCCAAATAAAGTCATAGCCATCTGACACCATATATAGTTTTAAGAATATTATTGACTATATTTCTTCTGATGTACTTTACACCCTCATCACTATTTTGTAACTACCAATTTATACTTCTCAATCTCTTCACCTTTTTCACCAATTCCCTAAACCTCTTCCATCTAGCAACCATGAAAATGTTCTCTGTATCTATGAGTCTGTTTCTGTTCTGCTCATTTGTTTATTTTTTATTTATTTTTAAATTTTTATTGTTGACACTATTCCAGATATCCCCATTGTCCCCCTTTTTAGATTTGATTGTTGATATATATGTATTTATTGCCATTTATTTATTTATTTTTCTTCTTTAAAAAACCTTTAACTGCTTTTTGTAATGCTGTTTGGTGGTGAGACTCCTTTGGCTTTTTCTTGTCTGAGAAACTCTTCACATGTTCTTCAATTCTAAATGATAGTTTTGCTGGATAGAGTGATCTAGGTTGTAGGTCCTTGCTTTTCATCACTTTGAATATTTCTTGCCCATGCCTTCTAGCCTGCAAACTTTCTGTTGGGAAATCAGCTGAAAGTCTTATGGGAGCTCTCTTGTAGGTAACTCTCTACTTTTCTCTTGTTGCTTTTAAGATTCTCTCTTCATCTTTAACCTTTGTCATTTTAATTATGATGTGTCTTGGTGTGGACCTCTTTGAATTCATCTTGCTTGGGATTCTCTGCACTTCTCAGACTTGTATGTCTATTTCCTTTACCAGGTTAAGGGAGTTTTCAGTCATTATTTTTCAAATAGGGTTTCAATTTCACACTCATTCCCTTCTCCTTCTGGCACCTCCATGATATGAAAGTTGGTATGCTTCAAGTTGCCCCAGAGTCCCCTTACAATATCCTTACTTTTTAATTCTTTTTTCTTTTTGCTGTTCTAATTGAGTGTTTTTTGCTTCCTAATATTTCAAATTACTAATTTGCTTCTTGGCTTCATCTTCTCTGCTGTTGATTCTGTCTAAATTATTCTTCATTTCAGTTGGTGTAGCCTTTATTTCTGACTGGTTCTTTTTATGGGCTCCATGTCTTTTTTAATGCTATTGAAGTTCTCACTAAGTTCCTCGAACATCCTTATAACCATTGTTTTGAACTCTGTATCTTTTAGTTCTCTTGCCTCCATTTCATTTAGTTTGTTTAGTTGTTTGTTCACTTGGGACCTATTTCTTTGTCTCCTCATTTTGGCTGAATCCCTGCGTTTGTTTTTATCTATTAGGTAGAGCTTCCATGTCTCCTGGACTTAGTAGAATGGCCTAATGTAGTAGGCCTCCTGCAAAGTCCAGTGGCACAGCATCTCTGTTCACCCAAGCTGGGTGCTCCAGGTGTGCCCCCCACCATGTGGGCTGTATACACCCTCCTGTTGTAGTTGAGCCTTTATTGCTGTTGGCACCTAAATAGGAGGGACTTACTCCCAGACAAATTAACTGTGAGGACTGTCTGGGACCACCATGGAGGATCAGCTGTGCAGGGTCACCCCACTGACCAGGGATTACTTCAGTGGGGCTCTGGTGCTAGCTAAATCTGCTTCTTTTGTGTGTCACTTTTAGAAGAGTTTTGGTGATACTTCGACATGGTCAGAAGCTGTTAACCAGGTGAGCTGGGTATGGGGCCTCCCAGGAGTTGCAGGCCAAGGTCATCAGCTGCCTGTGTTCTGCCCAAGGCCTCCCAAAATAAGTTACAAAGCAATCTTCAGATGGCTGCTACTTAGACCACAACCACATCAAAATTACAACTAAAGTACAGAACAACCATCAGTCAGAACCACCTAAAATCTAGCTGACACACATCATATATCTAAGGATATAAAGAAGAAGTCACATATAGACTGATAGGAGGAGCAGAGACACAGAAGAGGCTAATCCCACACCAACATGTGGTGGATAAAAATTGGGAGGTCTCCCTTTTCCTTCTGTGAAACATAGATGCTGTGCTTGGTGCTAAAATAGCTACCTTATAGTCATATAAAAAAAAAGATAAATAGTAAGAAAGACAGAAAAGGAAGATTAAAGTCAGGATTAATCTTGGGCAACTAAACTAACCCTGGGCTACCAACCACCTAACTCCTTGTTAGAGGAAAAAGGGAAATCCATTACTAGTAGGCAAATACCCCTGACTGTTATCTGTCCTTTTAACTCTGAGGGCCAAAGGTTCTTGTCAGGGCACATGTCTGCTGGGCAAATTTTTCATCTTTTTTCACCTCCAAGACCCTATTGAGAATTTCTACAACTGTCTCAGTTACTTTGATTGTCCTTCTTTTCACCTCCCTTCTTCCACAGGTACTTTTGTTTTTAATTGAAAGAGATTAAGAGGCACACATTCTCATTCTGCAGGTGGAGCTTACACTAAAGCTGAAGGGAACCCAAACCCAACCTAATATACAGACTCCCATTATCTATAGCAACTGCAGAAAAATAGTGATTCAAAAGGGTTGATATCACCAGCAGAAATATTTGGTATTGACCTACTCCAGGTTTTAAGACTTTGAACAGAGGAGAGGGGGGAGGGGAAGATCGGGGGAAACAGGAAGGGTGGTCAAGGAACATATATGGGGGACTCATGGACAAAGTCAAGGGGAGATGGGGTTGAGGGTTAAGGGTGGGGGGAGTGGTAGGGGGAAAATGGACAAAACGGTACTTGAAAAATAATTTTAAAAAATTAAAAAGACATAAAAATGACTTTGAATCCATTGCCAATACTGAAAAAACAGAATATTTTTAATAATTCCTGGATTTATAGCATCTCATGAAAAATCCAAAGAACTGACAACACGGCTTGTGGCAACATGGGAAGGGTGGGCTGAAGGATGTGCACATGGCCGCGTCTTCAACAATGGGTGTACATATTTGTCAAAATTCATTGAACTATATACTTAAACTGTGTACACTTTTTGTTAAGTTATACTTTTTAAAGTTGCTTTTGGAAAAGGAAGATAGACTGAACAGATTAGATGGCAAGTATGTCATTCAATCTAAGAAAAACTTTTATGTATAAAATATTAATTATGTCTAATTTATTGACCTAAAGGATAAAACTAAAATATTGGATCAAATGGCACATAAGCAATTGTTAGGAGAGATAGAAGGAGGGTCGCTTAAGGTTAAAATGTAGTAATATCCATTGTAGTACATTTAGGAAAGAGATAAAGGTAATATTTTTAACTTTAGGCCATATTTTGAAAAAAAATGACAGCCACTTGAATATTATTTGATGCATAAATTTCAAACTGTTACAGAAAGTATAATGAAAAAGAAAAAATAATAATTATACCATAACTTAATAAGCTAAGAGAGAGAATTAGAGGGAAGTGTAGAAAAATAAGTTTGAATTGAAATAGAACAGCAAGATGATAAGGACAAGTCCATATATCAATAATCTCAATAAGTAAACACTTTCAGGAAATGTTGAAATAATAAGTTATCAAAAGAAATACCAGGAAGAAAAGAAATACCAAGTAGAACCATAGAGTATTCTCCCCTCATTCACAGTTTCACTTTCTGAGGTGGTTTCAATTACTTCCAGTCAACCATGGTCTCAGAATACTAAATGTGAAATTCCAGAAATACACAATTTATAACTTTTGAATTGTGTACCATTCAGAGTAGCATGATGAAATCTTGCACTGTCCCACTCTGTCTGGTCCAGGATGTGAATCATACCTTTGTTTAGCATGTCCATGTTGTATATACTCCCTCCTATTAGTCACTTAGTAGCCCTTGGTTATAAGACCAATTGTCAGCAAGGAGAGGGACCACATTTACATAACTTTTATTACAGTATATTGTTATAATTGTTTTAATTATTGGTTGTTGTTAATCTCTTACTGTGCCCAATTTATAAATTAAACTTTATCATTGGTATGAATGTACATGAAACCATGTAGCATATTTAGGATTCCATACTATTTGTGGTTTCAGGCATCTACTGGGGTTCTTAGAATGTATCTCCCACAGATAAGGGGGGAGTACTCTGTTTGCTTTTTGTGTTATTGAGTTGTATGAGTTCTTTATATATTTTGGATATTAATCCAATATTGATTTGCAAATATTTTCTTCATTCTATATGCTGACTTTTTATTTTGTCCAGATAAATATTGCATGATCTTATATGTGGAATCCAGAAGAAACTGAACTCACAGAAACAGAGATGAATGTGTTAACTAACCTTATTGTGGTAATCATTTCACAATATATACATATATCAAATCATCAAGTGTACACCTTAAGTTTCCATAGTGTTATTATATCAAACATGCCTCAATGAATCTGGAAAAAAGAAGACAAAAGAAGGAAAAAAACCTTTTTGGCATTCAGATATTTACAGACTTACTGGGAAGGAGGCAATGCATGCATTGAACATAATCTGAAAACAAGAGAATAAAAAGAAAGGACAAATTTGTGTCATGACAATTCTAAGTTCATGGATTTTGAGGTAGGCAAAGACTGTGGATCAAAAAACCACAAAAGTGAGAGGAATGGTTCTAGATTTGTAAACACAGAAGGTGTTTTTATCTATAGCCCTTCAGTTATGATAGAAACCCTACTCCAGATGTCTAAAACATTGTGCGGAGAAAGCATTTTATTTGTTCACATAGTTAAAAAGTCTTGGAGTCAATCTGGCTTAAGGAACAACCTGGGTACTGGGGCTAAATGATATCATCAGGATTTTCACCATGTTCCTCCCTCTCTCATGACCTATGTCTCAGCTCTGATTTCTCCTATGTTTGCATCATTATTAGGCAGATTCTTCTCAAGTGATATCAAAGGTGATTATCAGCACCTCCAGGTATATACTCTTTAGACTTAACAAGCCCAGCAGAGAGCTGCATTTCTTTCTTAATAATTCCAGCAGAGTTCCAGGTTTGACTCATATTGGTGCAGTTTGTATCAGCTGCCCATCTCTAAATCTAATACTGTGCCCGTTTGGTCTGGTCTGGGTCATCTAATCACTCCTCGATCAGGGTGGGGGTAGGGAAGGAGGTATGAAATCGGGTACAATTTCATTGATTAACAGGAGTTATGGCTTCCTAAAGGAAATAGGGATTTTACTACTTAACAATGGGAATAATATGCTGGGCAGTCAGAAATAGCTGTAAGTCACAAACTCTTTGAGAACAGAAGGCTGTTAGAGGAAGCCATTTTCTTCCTTGTGTATTTTTTCCAACCTTGGTCTATAAAAGACAGACTCTCACCCCTTCGTAAGTACTAAATAGAGCTTATGGTCTATTTTTTCTACCTCTCACTCACTGTTTCTACCCAAAAGAAGGAGTGACTTAAATATTTTGTGATATCGGGTGAAAAAATTGAGTATGTGTAGCACGGACCTGCCTTCCTCCATCACAATATTGCCATAAGATAAATGCACTGTGATGAGCTTCTTTGCTCTTTGTCTTGGTGGCAACTCAGTCCAGTTTGATCTAAGGGAGATGCAAAGTGGCAGGTATTAAAAACCCATTTGTGGTCATAGAAGCAGGTCACATTGTCCAATAAAATTTTATTAGTAATAAAATTGCTATTTTCATTTCTGACTCCATATCTAATTTTCAAATACTTCTAAATGTAGATGGGCAAAGGGACATGACTGATACCTCTTAGTTGGTGAGCAGAGGTAAAAAGTACACCGGAACTGGGAATAATGTGACCTTCGTTTCAAGACTAGCAAGTAAGTAAAGTCACTTTCCTTCTCTGAGACTCAGTTTTCTCACTTAACGAAACAAGTGAGTGGGATTTGAAGAGCTCTAAAGAAGGTT
>PVJD01006053.1:0-104665 GCA_004026545.1 Mormoops blainvillei | reverse complement strand
ATCTGGGCCCCAAGGGAGGTAGCTCTGGGGTTTCCAGCTGTTGCTTGGTCATTGATCAGAGCTGCAGGCCCACAAAGGAAGCTGCACCCACAGCAGTCTGTTGTGGACATGCTGAGCTTTGCAAGCATTGTTGGGGTGGCTTTGTTTCCTGTGAGGCCCCGCATTGCCTTTCTCCAGGTCGCACAGGTCTGTGGACTTCTGCCCAGTCCCCTCCCCAGCACTTTGAATGCAGAAGCTAGAAGATGTGCTTTGGAGAAGCTGTAAGACTGCAAATCAGAAAAGTGAGTGTCAGCTGCATGTGCTTGGTTTCCATTAGCCAAACCAGAGTTGAGGGCAACATTGTTTAGTTTTAATGAATGAACTAAGATCACAGAGATGGTTTTGCTTTTCGTTGGGAAAGGCTGCCTAGTAACTATGTTCCATTTGGAGGAGTTCAGGTGTTCTTTTGTTGTAAAAGAGAAGCTGGGTACTATAAAAGAGTAGTTTCCCTTTTTCAAATCTTCCCCTCATCTGATCAGTACTATCCCTGGAGTTTAGTTCTGACTGATGTAAATGGTGGGTATACAATTCAGGCCACTGCAGTTGAAGAAATCTTGTTTTAGAGCTTTATGTGTCGCGCCAAACTGAAATGAGTAGCATGGGTTGTTGGCTTCGTGTCAGGTTCTTTGCCATTTTCCAGAAAACTGTTCTGACTCTTTGAGGCCAGTTGAGAACAGTTGAAGAAATATAGGAAAATAATGTAAATATATACATGTGTGGTGGGAGTATGAGGGATAAAATAAGTGTTAGGGGCTGGCTGCTAGGTTGCAGTAACGTTAGCAGCAGCAACACCCTAACCGGATGAGTAATAGACCCCATTCGTTGGAGAGATACTAGGGCCTCTGTGAGTGCAGTGCACGTGTGAGAGCTGAGGAGTTAGGCTTGTGGGCTGATTGCCTTGCAAGAAGGTCAGACTTGTAAAGAACTGTGAATGGGTGCCAAGCACAGCTGCTCAGAAATTGAAAGCTATTTTTGCCCGTGGTTCCAAAGGTTACTCTCCTCTTTGTTTCCTTTCCAGGCTCTGTTGGAATAGAAACTGCAGGTTAGTTTCAACTGAGAGTTTTCTCAGAATTCTTAAAGACATGCTGTCTTAAAAATCTGCTGTTAAGAATTCTCGGTTACTTTGTGTTAAGCATCTAGCTCCTTCGGTGTGTCTGGTGGAGGAGGCAGAAGGGGATTTCTACCGTCAGAGGTGGTCCTTTAATTTAAGTGAGCACTGTTACGACAAAGAGGAAGTCTCTCCACACCCCCACCAATGAATATGATTTTACGAAGAGTAGGCAGACGACAGCCTTAGAGACTGAAGTTTGCTACTGTCTTTCTTGCCCTACTTTGAGCATTCCAGTCATCACCTGCCAAAGCAAGGCGGAAATGACTAATAATCGATCTGTCCCTTGCAGCAGTATTTCTCATCTTTTTGATGTGGAAGCACATTACAACTTGGAAGGTACTTTTTTCAGTGCACTCTGCCAGTCTCTATTCTCTTCTTTGTTTTTCTTTTTTAATGCTGGTGTGACTTCCTAACTGGAGCCAGCCATTTTAAAGTCCATGCCCTAGGGTGCCCCAGTGCAGATTATCTCTGGAAGGAGCCTCCCTGGGGCTTGGCTCTCATTTCTGGTCCTCCTTGAATTTATGCATTCCTGGCCTTGGCAGCAGTCACCCTAACTTGCAGTAATCTTGGTGGATATGGGAGATATGGCTGGATGCAAAAGTCTTGAAGTCTGAAGGAAGCCCCGCTGTCAGGGTTAGGAGGATACTGCAGGGCTCTCTCAGTGAGTGTGTGCACTTGATTTCCTATCGGGTGCAAAGGACAGGGGACTTGAGGATGAGGTCTTTGGGCACGTAAGTGGGGCCTCTGCCCTGAGCCTGAGATGTGGGCTCAGCTACTCAGCCAACCTTGACCTTGTAGAGCTTGCACTGTCCTTTCTATGTCAGTCTGTTGAAAGCCCAGGAGACTGATGTGTCAGCCCTGAGGGGAGAGCCTACTTCCTCAGGCTAAAGGATTTGGCTTAGTTGTGGTAAGCAATGGGGACAGAACCCTTCAAAAAGGCAGGTGCTGTCTCCTAGTTGTGGAAGAAGAAGGAGGACGTGATTGGCTAGGTGTCCTGACCCATAGTTCTTCCCAACTGACCAGCTGTTTGATTGAAAGGTGGCTCCACCACCAGCATGGTTTTTTGCACCAACATCCAGGGAACACCTACGAGGTGCCAGGCGCTAACTTGGGTGCTGAGGGTAGGCCATCTGCAACATCATGTCTTGCATCAAGGAGTTCATGGTATATTTGGGGGTGGCAATTAAAGAAAAGTTTCAATACAGGAAGATAGGTGTAAGAAGGTAACACAGAGAAGAAACATCTTTGGCAAGGGATGTCCCCAGTTCACACTTCGCAGAGACAGACACAGAACTCACTCAGGATTAGCAGACTTCTTATTAGCAAGGGGAGGAGGCCACAGAACTGCTGGTACAAAGGCTAGCATGTATGAAATAGCAAGTATAGCTGAGCTTTCAGCCAATAATTTGGTATCGTCGACTCGCGGAGAGCATCTGGAGGAATTTAAAGAGCTCAGTTAGTCTCATGGTTAGGTCTGTGTTTTAGAAAGGGTGCTCTTGACTGCAGAGTAGAGGAGGGCTTGGCCAGGGATCATTTAGTCTACTGTCCTGGTCAGGGTGAGAAGTGATGATGACATGAGGGGTGAAGAGAGACTTAGAAGAAGCAATTCACAGGATTAAATAACTGGATACAGAATGGAGGAAAAGGAAGACTTTCAGATTTCTGACATAGATGCATGAAGTACAAGCAGACACAAATAAGGAGAAAATGGATTTGGTGGGTTTTAGGGGAAAAGACAGTAGAATGGGTTAGAAATGGCAGTGGCATACCTGTGTGTCAGGTGAATTATGTATCCACCCCTCTCTATATATCTATGTGTATTCCCATTTAATTTACATAAAGACTTTGAGTTAAGCAGTTTTATCCCAATTTTTCAGGTTTCTGGGTTAGATGCATGATACAGTACAACAAATAGTAGATGGCCGAGCCCACACTGGTGTTCAGACTTCCAGACTACAAAGACAGTGAGTTTTGGCTGTAGTTCTACAGCTTCCTAGTTTTGAATATGTTAAATTTGAAGTGCCTATTGAGCTTCCAAGTGAAAAAGTAAAGAAAGAACATCACTGTATAGATTTGGAGCTCACAAAGTCATTTGGGTTAGAGAGAATTTGGACTATGCTTTTGAGAAGCATATCTCAACTTCTTGATTGTGAACCTTGATTTAAAAATGAAAACCTTGCTCTAATTCCTGCCTTGCCTGGGGCCAGCTTTATTGGATCTTTACTACCATGAACTTTTCATCATTCATTCATCTGTTCTGCCTTGAGCTGTATAGCTACTTTCATCCTGACTCTATTTCAAATCAATGTAGTCATGGATACACCCATTTGAAAGATTTAACTTTAAGTGTATAAGATGATAGCCATTTAGAGGGCATTTTTTTTTTTTAAGGTTGAGGAGAGAAAAAATTCTCTGTATTCTGAAAGGGAAAACAGTAGAGAGTTCTTCTTCCTCTTTCTCTCTACTCCCCTAAAATATAGACAGCTGCGTGCCAGTCTAAGTGCTAGTGGCCTCATCACCTTTTGGCTAGGTCCATCCAGTTAACACATTTAGTTTGCAAGGCATTAAGAGTAGTTTATTCCTTTTTGGTAACCCATTAATCCATTCATGTGTCATCTTTTCTCGTCCTAACTCCAACAGGTTACACTTAACTTTCACAAAAGGAAGTCGGTGAATACCTGCCTGAAGCCAGTCACCGGGCTCAATGAAGGATGCCAGTGTGGGGACATTTGGATGTGCCAGTGTTCTCATTCTACAGCGTGTTCTGTTCTTTTGCAATCTCAGCAAAAATGGTATCAAAAGAAAATATTTTATGAAATAAGCAGCTTCTTTTACATTTTTAATGACCAACCTATCTTAAGATGGACATCTTTTCTATAGAATGTGAAGTTCTATGGTATCGAAGAAGCAAATGCCCGTTTAACACTGATTCTAAATAAAAATGGACGTCAGAATGTTTGTTAGTGGCAGAAGAGTGAAAAAATGGCAGTTTGTCCAGTTATGTGCCACTTGTTTTATACTGAGTCTCATGGTTTTTTGGGGACCATTTGATAATCATATTGTGAGCCACATGAAGTCCTACTCTTACAGATACCTCATAAATAGCTACAACTTTGTGAATGAGAGCCTGTCCCTTAAGCGCAGCGAGGATGGGGCTACTCGGTACCAGTACTTGATTAACCACAAGGAGAAGTGTCAGGCACAAGACGTCCTCCTTTTACTGTTTGTGAAGACTGCTCCTGAGAACTACAATCGACGTTCTGCAATCAGGAAAACGTGGGGCAACGAGAAGTATGTTCAGTCTCAACTTAATGCCAACATCAAGACTCTGTTTGCCTTAGGAGCACCTTCTAATCCACTGACAAGGGAAGAACTGCAAAGGAAACTATTTCAGGAAGACCAAATGTACAATGATATAATTCAGCAAGACTTTGCCGATTCTTTCTATAATCTTACTCTTAAATTACTTATGCAGTTCAGTTGGGCAAATACCTTTTGTCCGCATGCCAAATTCCTAATGACTGCTGATGATGACATATTTATTCACATGCCAAATCTTATTGAATACCTCCAAAGCTTAGAACAAATTGGTGTTCAAGACTTTTGGATTGGTCGTGTTCATCGTGGCGCGCCTCCCGTTAGAGACAAACGCAGCAAATACTATGTCTCCTATGAAATGTACCAGTGGCCAGCTTACCCTGACTATACTGCTGGAGCTGCCTATGTGATCTCTAACGATGTAGCTGCCAAAGTCTATGAGGCCTCACAGACACTTAACTCTAGTCTTTATATAGATGATGTGTTCATGGGCCTCTGTGCCAATAAAATGGGGATAGTACCACAATACCATGTGTTTTTCTCTGGGGAAGGTAAAACTCCTTATCATCCCTGCATCTACAATAAAATGATGACATCTCATGGACATGTACAAGATCTTCAGGACCTTTGGGAGGATGCCACAGACCCTAAAGTAAAAACAATTTCAAAAGGTTTTTTTGGCCAGATATACTGCAGGATAATTAAAATAGTTCTCCTTTGCAGGTTGACCTATGTGGACACGTATCCTTGTAGGGCTGCTTTTGCCTAATAGTACTTGAATGTTGTATGTTTTCATTGTCACTGAGCCAAACCTGAATGAAAAACCTTTCAATGTTTGTACCCTAAGTGAAATACGAATATGAAAAAAACAAAGAAATCTTTTGAGAGCCCAGTCTGTCAGAATGTTTCTTTGATTCTAGAAGCTATTCAGTGTAACTTAATCTACTTCATTGCCTAAATTAATTTCAAGGAATTTATATTTAAAATCTCTTTTTAAAATCCTCACCTGAGAATATTTTTTTAATTGATTTTGAGAGAGAGAGAGAGAGAAAAACATCATTGTGAGAGAGAAATATCTATTGGCTGCCTCTTGTACATGCCCCAACCAGGGATTGAACCCGCAACCTAGGTATGCGCCCGGACTGGGAATTGAACCCATAAGCTTTTTGCTATATGGGCCGATGCTCCAACCAACTGAGCCACCTGGCCAGGGCTTAAGGAATTGATATTTAGAAAAGGTTTATGAAAACAAAACTAAAGGGAAATTCAAGTTTCCAATGCCACATGTATATGTGAAGTATAGAGAAGTTATTAAGGAATCTTGGTGTTAGAATAACTGCATTTGGAAAATACTAACTGAATGTACAGGACAACATTTCAAAGAAAGGAATAGATTGTTAAACTAGGTATAAAAGTTAATTTTTATTGAAGAGCGCTTGATGGAAATGGCAGGGAAAGGGGAGGATTGGCATAGGAGGAAGGACATGAATTTGATTAAAGAAAGTCTCGTGTTCTTCAGAGATTTAGGAAAATGCACAGCAGGTCCTTGAATAACTTGGTTTTGTTAAGCATCTTTTTGTTATGAAGTTGATAAGATACAGCTGGAACTTAACTTGTTTATATCAATTAGCCTACTATAAAATTATTTCATTATACATTGTTTTGTGGCAGTTCCAACAACTTATTGACAACGTTAAATGAGGACTTACTGTGCAGTTTCTTTATAAACGGCCAAATCACTTATTGTGACATCCATGTAGCTGTTTTACCTAGGTAGTGCTGGAGCCATTTAAAACATATTTATGTCTTTTTTTCCAAAGTTTAATGTAAAATTGGAGAAGTCATTAGCTCTGCCCTAACTGGTACTTTACCCTGTTTTTAAAAAATCATTAGAAAATGACACAAAACATGGGCAGCTTGTTACCCATAGGGTCCTTCCATAGGGAGAAATCATTGTTAATTCAAATAAGCTGATTTTAAATCAATGAATTTTTCAACTGGTTTTTAAATATTGAATATAGGTTTGTTTTTAAGGTAGTTATTTGAATGTAGTTTGCATAGAGGGATATAATAATGGAGAAGACTTCAAAAGGAAAGATAGAACATTAAAAACCTCTTTTCTCTATAATTTATAAAATAAAATTCTTAGTGTCTAAATTATTGTAGTGATTACTAAAATTAGCCCATCCCTCCCAAATGAGGTCTCATAAACCACAGTACTTTGTTCGAAGTTCAGATTTTAAAATTGAGGGTATCAAACATCATGTCAAAGCTATCGTATCTTTAAAAAAGCCTATTCTTTCATCAAAATAACTATCAGAGGCATTTTCAGCTTTTAGATATTTCAAACTTGAAATTGGAAGGAAAGATGGAAAAGTTGCCAGAAAATGAGGTTTAAAGCATTCGTAAAGTTGTGCGTTCCTTATGATCAAAGAGATGTGGCTGAGATCTAATAGAGTAAGTTTCATTTATTTTACAAGGCACCATAGAAATGTGACCATGATGTAAATAACCTTTTCTCACTACACAAAGAACTAGGTGATACCTGTTATTAAGAGGATTGTGTGAAGGCCAAAATAACGACTTCAGCAAAAGCTGTCGTACTGATTATAGAAACTTGTCTGCAGAGGTGCCTGTACGGAAAACTAGGATGTTTCTCTCATTTAATTAGATGATATTGGAAACATAGAAAACAAAACAACTAAAAAAATAATTCTCAGTAAGCACTAGATGATGGCATATAATAATGTTTTGCCGGTAGCTCTTCAATGTTTACAGAATTAAAAATTTTTTCTATTTCAGAAATTGAGGTTCATTTATATTGATTGCTCAGATAATTCAGAATTTTTAACTAATGTCAAAACTACAGTGTCAACCATTCTAGTTTGTAGTTACTTTAGAGTAGGTTTGGGTTTTTTAGATCACTACAGTTTAAATTTTCTGACAAACTTTAAAAACTGTAGAGAATAAAAGCATGTTTTCACAAAGCAGATTTATAATTAATTTTTATTAGCTGATTCTTTCATAACCATTTGCCTTTTGGTCATACATATGCTATGTATTTGTACTTGTAACTTTAAATGTCTCATTGGATGAAAACATCAGTATCTCTGGCCATCAAAATGATCTTGTTTACAGCAATACTTTTGTGAAACAATTATTTATTTGTGAGAGAGCTCTC
Organism: Mormoops blainvillei; assembly: GCA_004026545.1. Lineage (NCBI taxonomy): Eukaryota > Metazoa > Chordata > Mammalia > Chiroptera > Mormoopidae > Mormoops > Mormoops blainvillei. Next base: position 97,016 of record PVJD01006053.1, on the reverse strand, counting down.
CTCAGATGTGTTCATTTTTTTATTTTTGCTTAGAATAGAACATTTTTAATTTAAAGGAAATATGAAGGCACTTCCTTTTTCATAAGAAGGATATTGCCAGATGCTTCCACATCAGACTTAAAGTACTGAGAAGAATATTTGTAAATACAGTAAAAGGATTCCAACCTTTTAAAAAGGAAGATAAAACTTTGGTGCTCCAATGCAAGGCTGTCTTAAAAATCACAAACAAAGGGAAAATAAACTCTCAGCCTGGATGGTCACTTGAGTAGAAGATGGTTGTATACAGTGTTATCGTTAAACACTTTTTACCTCTTGGTCGGTTTGCATTTTTTTTTCATATTATTAATTTTATACCAAAATGTTAAATAATTATATTATTTGAATTTTGCTTATATGTCAAGATAATTCATGTTTTTTAAAAAATAAATCTGTGATTTACAATAAACAGCTTGAACATTGTCAGATGTGTATTTTCACAAGGGCTTTTAAACTCCTGTGTGAATAGCGTTTTTCCCATGTAACAAACTTGTTCTGTTTAATGTCAGAGAGGCCTTGTGTACACAATCTTAATCCTACTGCCCTTCAGATTTGCTGCTGTGCCCAGGGTACAAGACGCGTCCTCTGCCTTCTGGAGCCACCTGAAATGCCTCTTTTGTTGTTAAATGACTTATGTTGGAATGCCAAAGTGAGGGAATTCTCCTAATAGACCGTTTAGGAAGGGATAACGTAACCTGTAGCCATTGTGCCTTAAGACCCTATTTGAAAAGGTCATTTTTTTCCTTTTATTTGATATCATTAACTGTCTGAAAATCGATTCAAATTTAGCCCTAGTCTCTTAATGTCAGGAACGTTCCCAGGTGCTTCAGTATATTTGTACATAGTATTTTCTCGTTCACTTGTCACCTGATTCATGCTTGCTTCTTAGAATAGTATATCGTGTAATTCAATTTGTATATTTTCTTAAAACTTGGTAGCATCCGAATTATTTGGTTGTAGTAGAACTTCTTGCTTGCAAGGCATGGATGGAGTGTTTGTAGTTGGGACTAAATGATGATCACTTGGACAAATTAACTAACCCGACCTCTTATGTTGGACTGCAAGTGAACACCATAGCTGCAATGAAAATCAGACCAGAGAACTCCTGAGATGCAGGGTTAGTCATTCTGCTGTAATAATGAGAGAAATGCCGGGTGTCTCCCTGACTCTGTTTCCTGAAATCTCTGTATGGAGCAGTGAAACAAGCCTCAATCACAGATTTCTTTATGATAATCCTTTGCTCCAGACCTCCAAAGCTCCTTACTGTCTCCAGCATCAAATCTAATCTCTTCTACCTGGTTTTCAAGGTCTTATGTAATCTCTCTTTCCTTCTTCATTCCCTGTAAGTTTTATTTTTTCCATTGCCACTATTATCCATTACAAATCTCATTCAGGACCATACCTGTGAGTTCGTTTCCCTTGCCGGGGACACCATTTCTCTGGTATCTGTTGACATCTTGGAAACCCAACCCTAACTGTTACTCTATTAAACATCTGCCCTCCCCCCAAAATACACATTATATACACTTATCACATATTAATTTGTTACCTACTGATTGTTTCATGTGTTTTTTCCAACTAAAATATAAGCCCTGAAGGTAGGGACTGTGCACAGTGCTATCACATGGTGCTTAAAAATTCTTTTTCAAATATAATAAGGTAACATTATTCTGGCTAGCCATCCAAATATGAAAAGAAGGTAAATTATTTAGAACCCTGGGAGTGGGCAGAAGCTACATTCACATCCTCCCAGAACGAAACTGGACTTACAACTAAATTATAGAACAATCATCCAAAATAACCAACTGAAGATTAGCTGAAGAGAAGCCGTAAAACCAAGGGTTTACATAAGAAGCCATATTGAGACTGGTAGGAAGCGCAGAGAAGCAAAAAAGTTTGGCCCACTCCAATGGGTGGCAGCTGAGGTTCCGGAAGGGTCTCACAGCTGTGTGGGGCGGTGGAGGGGGGGTTCCCCTGAGAAGGGTGGTATCTAAACCCTAAGCTGGGCTCCCCAACCCAGAGCACCAGAACTGGGAAAGGTACCCACATAACATCTGGCTATGGAAAGCGGTGGGGTTTCTGTCTGCCAGGGAGAGACAGGAGTCTGCTAGAGACATAGGCACCCTCTTAATGGTTTGCAGCCACTCACCCTGGGCTCTGGTGGAGCGAGGGCATAGCAAACTACAGTTGTGTGAGGAAAGTCTGGGGTTCATGTTCCATGGTGAGAGCTGAAGGGTCAGCTGCCAGCATGTCTGTGCTAAATCATTCTCCCATGTCACGATGCCATCTTGTTGGGTGGAGCACTCCCCTTTGTGCTGCATCAGTCTGGGGCAAGGCAATAGCCCCCCCTCTGGACTCCCTCTTGCTCCGGCATGTGCAGCTTATGTCTGCTGAGCACAGCTAGAGGCTCTTGCTGTGACTGAGCCTAACAGGCAGCTGGCAGGCAAAGGCGGATGGAGGTGGAGCTCTGGGACATTTGCTGGCCATCCCTTACACTGGTGCTCAGAAAGCTGGCCTTGGTGTGCAGCTTGGTCCTTCCTGTACACATCCAGGCCGAGCAGTGGCAGTTACAAACTGGATTGCTGATAGCTACCCCAGGCCAGTCGCAGGTACCGTCTGACACTGGTCTGCACCAGAGTCGCTCCAAAGAGACCCCAAAACAAGCACACCCAGGGGCCAGGTTCAGACAACAACAGAGCAGGATGCAATAAGCTTCACAAATGGCATATCCAAAGAAAGATCTCAGCAGGCACCCAGCCCTGCTGAGGCAAATTCCAATTCATGTGCTCAGCGCCTGCACAGCAACTTGCACACTACACTCAGAAGCCTCACAGCCAGCCAGCCTGAAGGTTGGTCCCACACACACGGCCAATAACAATCAAGACTTAATTACAACAAGAGGGCTCACATAACACACACAAGGGACATTCCTAGAGCACCCAGCACAGGTGATCAGGGAGACTGCACCACTAAACCCCACAGGAGAACTACTACAAAAGGCCACCCTACCAAGACTGGGATTCAGAGCAGATCTACCTATTACACAGCAACAAACACAAAGAGGCAGCCTAAATAGAAAGCAAAGAAAGAGACCCCAAATGAAAAAACAGGAGAGTATGACAGAAAAAGAACTAAATGAAATAGAGGAAAGCAATTTATCAGATACAGAGTTCAAAGTAATGATTATAAGGATGCTCAGCAACATGAAAAAGGACATAGAAACCATAAAAAAGGACCAGTCAGAAATGAAAAATACAATATCTGTAAAGAATACATGAAGGAATGAACTTGAGGTTGGATTAAGCCAAGGATCGAATCAGTGATTTGGGAGACAAGGTAGAAAAAAACACCCAATCAGAGCAGCAAAAAAGAAAAGTGGGTTTTTAAAAAAGTGAGAATAGTTTAAGGGACCTCTGGGACAACATGAAGAATAACAACATCAGCATCATAGGGGTACCAGAAGAGGAGAGAGAACCAGAGATCAAAGACCTATTTGAAGAAATAATGACCAAAACTTCCCTACACTGGTAAAGGAAAAAGACACACAAGTCCAGGAAGTGCAGAAAATCCCAAATAGTGCAGATGGATTCAAAGAGACCCACACCAAGACACATTATCATTGAAATGGCAATGATTAAAGACAAAGGGAGAATCTTAAAAACCACAAGAGAAAGACAGTGTCCTACATGAGAAGTCCCATAAGACTGTCAGCTGATTTCTCAACAAAAACATTTTGGGCTAGAAGGGACTGGCACGAAATATTCAAAGTGATGAAAAGCAAGGGCCTACAACCAATACTCCTTTATCCAGCAGGGCTATCATTTAAAATTGAAGGAGAACTAAAGAGCTTCCCAGATAAGAAAGAGCTAAAGTTTGTTACCAACGAACAAATATTATAAGAAATATTAAAGGATCAAGAAGAAGGAGAAAAAAAGAAAAAAAACCCCAGAGGAACATAGTTAAAAGAATAAAATGGCATTAAATACATACCTATCAATAATCACTTTAAATGTAAATGGTTTAAATGTTCTAATCAAAAGACAAATGGTAGCTGAATGGATAAGAAAACAAGACCTATATATACACTGTCTACAAAAGACTCAGCTCAGAATGAAAGACACAGACTGAAAGTAAAGGGATGAAAAAATATATTTCATATAAGTGCAAAGGAAGAAAAAACTGGAGTAGCAGTACTTATATCTGACAAAACAGACTTTAAAACAAAGGCTATATTAAGAGACAAAGGACACTACATAGTAGAAAGGGAGCTATCCAATAAGAGGATATAACCCTTGTAAACATTATGCATCCAACATAGGAGCACCAAAATATATAAAGCAAATCTTGATGGACATAAAGGAAGAGATTGACAGAAATACAGTCATAGTAGGGGTTTTAACACCTTATTGAAATCAATGGATAGATCTTCCAGGCAGAAAATCAATGAGGAAATTGTGACCTTAAATGATACACTGGATCAGATGGGTTTAATTGATGTATTCAGAGCATTTCTCCCCAAAGCCGCAAAATATACACTCTTTTCAAGTGCACATGGAACATTTTCTAGGATAGACCACATCTGGATACAAAATAAGTATCAATACATTTAAGAAGATTGAAATCATATCAAGCATCTTCTATGACCATAAAGATATGAAACTAGAAATCAACCCCAAGAAAAAAAATGAAAAATACAAAAGACATGGAGGCTACATAACATGTTACTAAATAATGAACAGGTTGACAATGAGATAAAGGAAGAAATCAAAAAATACACTGAAACAAATGAAAATGAGAACACAACAACCCAAACTCTATGGGGCAAGGGGAAAGCAGTTCTAGGAGACATTCATAACATTATCGGCCGACCTCAAGAAACAAGAAAAATATCAAAGAAACAATCTAAATTTACACATAAAGGAACACGAAAAAGAACAAGAAGCAAAGCCCAAAGTGAGTAGGAGGAAGAACTTAATAAAGATTAGAGCAGAAATAAATGAAATAGACTCTAACAAACAATATAAAAGACCAATGAAACCAAGAGCTGATTCTTTGAGAAGATAAACAAGATTGACAAATCTTTAACTAGACTCATCAAGAGAGAGGACCGAAATAAATAAAATCAGAGAAGAAAGAGGAGAAGAAAATATTACATACAATGATATGCCAAAAAATTGGACAATTTGAACGAAATGGATAAATTCCTAGAAACATACAATCTTCCAAAACTGAATCAGGAAGAATCAGAGAATCTGAATAGACAGATTACAAACAGTGAAACTGAAGCAATAATACAAAAACTCCCAACAAACAAAAGTCCTGGACAGGGAGCCTTAACTGGTGAATTTTACCAAACATTCAAAAAAGAAGGAACACTTATCAAACTCTTCCAAAAGTTTCAGGAGGAGGGAAGACTTCCAAGCTTTTTTTTTTCATGAGGTTAGCATTATCCTCATTACAAAACCATGGAAAGACACTACGAAGAAAGAAAATTATAGGCCAATATCCCTGATAAACATAGATACTAAAATCCTCATAAAATATTAGCCAAATGAATCCAGCAATACAATAAAAAGATCATACACCATGATGAAGTGGGATTTATCCCAGGATACAAGTTTGGTACAATATCTGCAAGTCGGTAAATGTGACACACCACATAATAAAAATGAAGGAATAAAACTACATGACCATATTAATAATTGCAGATAAATCCTTCAATAAAATCGTGCACCAATTTATTGTAAAAACTCCAAGCAAAGTGGGTATAGAGGGAATATATTTCAATGTAATAAAGGCCATACATGACAAACCCACAGTCAATATCATACCCAATGCACAGAAACTAAAAGCATTTCCCTTAAGATTAGGAACAAAACAGGGATGACAATTTCACCACTCTTATTCAGCATAGTACTGGGAGTTCTAGCCACAGCAATCAGATAAGAAGAAGAAATACAAGTCATCCAAATTGGAATAAAAGAAATAAAACAGTCATTATTTGCAGATGACATGATACAGTATATAGAGAATCCTAAAGATTCCACCAAAAACTATTAGTACTGATAAATGAATTTAGCAAAGTAGAAGGGTACAAAATTAATATTCATATATCAGATGCATTTTTATATGCCAATAATGAACTAACAGAAAGGGAAATTAAGAAAACAATCCCATTCACAATTGCTTCAAAAAAAAAAAAAGACACCTAGGAATAAATTTAACCAAGGCTGTAAAAGGCCCATACTTGGAAAATTATAAGGTTCTAAGGAAAGAAATTGAAGAAGATACAAATACGTGGAAGCATATACCATGTTCACAGAGAGAAAGAATTAAAATCAATAAAATGTCCATTATACCCAAAGCAATCTATAGATTCAATGCAATTCCTATCAAGATACCAATGGTGTGTTTTACAGAACTAGAACAAATATCCAAAAATTTATGTGAGACTACAAAAAACCCCAAATAACAACAGCAATCTTGAGACAGAAGAACAAAGTTGGAGGAAGCATACTACCTGATATGAAACTATACTACAAGGCCATAGTAATCGAAACAGCCTGGTGCTGGTATATAAGTAATACAAAGATATAGATCAATGGAACAGAATAGAGAAACCAGAAATAAACTCACACCATTATGGTCAATTAATATTTGACAAAGGAGGCAAGAATATACAATTGGGTAAAGATAGTCTAGTCAACAAATGGTGTTGGGAAAATTGGATGGGTATATACAACAAAGTGAAACAAGACCACCTTTGTATACCATACACAAGTATTAACTCACAATATGTGTGGTTGCCTCTCTCACACCTCCTACTGGGCTGCAACCCAGGCATGTGCCCTGACTGGGAATCGAACTGGTGACGCTTTGGTTCACAGGTTGGCACTCAATCCACTGAGCCACAGCAGCCAGGGCTAACTCACAATAGATTAAAGGCTTAAATTTTAGACTTGAAACCATAAAAAAACCCCTAGAAAACAAATAGGCAGTATAATCTTGGACATTTCTTGTAACTATTTTTTTCTGATGTATCTCCTCAGGCAATGGAAATAAAAGAAAAAATAAACAAATGGGACTACATCAAACTAAAAAGATTTTGAACAGCAAAGAAAATCCACAAAATGAAAAGACAACCCACTAAATGGGAGAACACATTTGCCAATGATACCTCTGATAAGGGGCTAATATCCAATATTTATAAAAGATTTATAAAACTCAACACCAAAAAAAAAATCCAATTTAAAAATGGGCAAAGGACTTGAATAGACACTTCTCCAAAGAGGACATACAGAAGGACAATAGGCATATGAAAAGATGTTCATGTGACTAATCATTAAAGAAATGCAAATTAAAACCACAATGATGTATCACCTCACACCTGCCAGGATGGCTATCCTCAATAAATCAACAAACATCCAGTGTTGGCAAGGATGTAGAGAAAGGGAAACCTTTGTGCATTACTGGTGGGAATGCAGATTTGTGCAGCCACTGTAGAAAGCAGTATGGATTAACCCCCAAAAATTAAAAATGGGCCCTAGCCGGTGTATCTCAGTGGACTGAGTGTCGGCCTGCAAACCAAACAGTCGCTGGTTCGATTCCTTAGTCAGGGCACATGCCTGGGTTGCGGGCCAGGTCCCCAGTAGGGGGCACATGAGAGGCAACTACATATTGATGTTTTTTTCCCTCTCTTTCTCCTCCCTTCCCTTCTGTCTAAAAATAAAATAAATAAAATTTTTAAAAAAATTAAAAATGGAACTGCTTTATGACTCAGCTATTCCACTTCTGGGATGAATTTATGCAAAGAATCCTGAAACACTAATTCAAAAGAACATATGCACCCCTATGTTCATTGAAGTGTTATTTACAATAGCCAAGATTTGGAAGCAACCCAAGTGTCCATTGCTAGATGAATGGATAAAAATGTTGTGGTACCTTTATACAATGGAATACATTTACACAATGGAATAATATTTGGCCATAAAAAAGAAGGATGTTTTACCTTTTGCCACAGTATGAATGGACCTGGAGGACATTATGCTAGGTTAAATAAGCCAGTCAGAGAAAGAAAAGTACCATGCGATGTTACTGATATGAACAAAATGAACTAACAAGCTAAATGGAGATGGACTGACTCATAGACACAGAGTAGGTTGACAGCTGTTGGGGAGGGGGTACGGGTGAATGGGGTGGAGGAATTGAGCAAAAAAAAAAGAACTCATGGACATGGACAATAGTGTGGTGATTGCCAGAGGAAGGGGGTCGGGGGTAGTGGGGGTGGGATTATGAGGGATAAATGTTCAGTTCTGGAGACTTGACTTGGGGTGGTGAACACACAATACAGTATGCAAGTGATGTATTGTGGAATTGTGCACCTGAAATCATTTTCTTAACCAGTGTCACCCCAATAAACTTAATAAAAAGGGAAAAAAAGAATCGTAATGGACACTATCTGACATAACATTTTACCTATATACTACTTGAAAGTTTAGAATTTATTTGCTAAAACCTGAATGCTTATCATGTGCCAAGCATATTGTATCTATCAACTCTAATCCCAACACATTTGTATTAGTTACACATTAAAACTCAAATATTTAAAATCAAAAGTGAGTAAGGCAATATGAACTGTTGCAACACAGAGTCATGACTTTAAGGCAGTCAAAGCCCGTGGCAGAACAAAAACAGTAGTCTTCTAAAGTCTGTTATTAGCATAGGTAGCTAAACATTAATAAAGAAAGGAAGGATGCAAAGGAAGTCGGACATGATTAGGCACAGTCAGCTAAGGAGCATAGCCGGCCTAACCAGACAGCTCCAGCTTCACATACTCCAGGGGGAGCAGCATTGTCCTCCAAGCGGATTAATGCCGCTCCCTTCCCCCTGCAGGCAGCAGCCGGCCAGACTAACGGGTGGTCAGCTGTAGGGGTAAGGCAGCACATGCGCAGTGTTAGTCAAATAGCCCTGAGTATCGTTCTATGAGGCACCAGCAGTAGGAACTAAAATGGCGAGCATAGAGACCTGCCTGTCTAGCTTGAGAAAAGCATTGGATTGGATAAAAGAAACAGAACCCGGAAGATCTGGAAAAGTAGATTGGTTAGTGGGTGGGCCCAGTGTGCCCATGAAAGCTTGGAAAGTTGACTGGTTAGTTTAAAGAAGCGCCTGGTCCTTCCCAAGGTCAAGAAGATAGAACCTGAGCCTAACAGAGAAAGAGACCTCCCCCTCCCCCCCGCCCCCCTAAGCACGTCTTCATCCCATTCACTGGTTCCCTGGTTCTCTCTGGAAGCAGCCATGTGGTCCTAGCAGCCACCGGACACCCAGGGCAGGCTGGGCAGGCCTCAACACAGCAGCAGCCGGGAACGGACTAAGCTAGCGGCATTGGGACAGGGACATGGGCTGAATCAATGGCGCAAAATGTGTGCACACGGGGTCTGTTTCTGGGCCTGGCAACGCCATGTCTGGTCTTCTTTAGAGCGTGACAGACGAAGTTCAGAATATGGGAATCTGAGGGCAGCTTTCTATTTTCACCCAAATAAATCTTAACCACCAGGCCTCACTTTCCCTGGTGGGTCCCCAGAAATGCTTTACTTGCGCCACCTCAAGGTCCCCACTTCCTCTGGCAACACTATCTTTTCCTTAGACCACTAGCTATTTTTACCTTTCCTCAACGTTCTTTTGCAAGAATCATGAAGCTATTTTTGTTTCATTAAGCTGTAACTTTTCCTTTGTATTTCTCATTAGAAGTATGATTTAATGGTCTACTGTAAATTCATATAGTAATTCACCAATTAAAAGGATCATTTAACTAAGACTTTTATAATAAGACTTACAAAAGACCTATAATTCTAAAAGTAAAATTACAATTCTAAAAGTAGGTAGGGTTGCAGTAAGTCAGAAAAGTCCCAGAAGATATACCACCACTTGAGAAAAACAACCGAACACCTTGCCAAGTACTGCTTTTCAGAGATAACCCAACTAAACACACTTTCAGATATGCTGAATTTGACCATTTACTATAACTCAAAGATACACTACACTCAGTAAGAGTCTGCATGTTTCTTTGTACCTTAAAGTGAAAGACTATAAAGTAGTGTAATTACACTACTATTGGCTTTAATGAAGGAACAGTTTCCTGAAGATGTTTATTCATTGATTGTACAGGCATGTTTTTAGAGGCCTGCTAAGAGCTAAGCATGATAGACCTTGGAAACTAAAACAACTCATAAGTCAGTAAGGCCAATTGTGTGTGAACAATGTGATGGAGGTTCTAAATATAGAGAAGTGGTTTTTTTAAACGGATTTTCCTCTTCTGCTTTTGGTCTTTACCATTGAACTGCAGAGCATTCACATGCACTGTAAACACCTTCCTGTAGGCCAAGAATAGCATTAAATTTGCATAAACTGTGTCTTCTGGGAACCTATTGCCTTTAAATGCTTTTAAACCAATAATTCAATTAACATCAACAATAGTTTACATTTACACTTTTCTTGATAATTCATTTTTTTAAACACTGAGTATCTTTGGAAACTTGGTTTATAAGATGTCATTTTCAGTTCTTGCTTGTTGCTTTTATGAGATCCATGAGTTTTGTTCCCAGGTGTATAGATGAAGGTGAGTATATAGAATAAATATGTGATTTCATCTGGGAAAGACAGGTGATGAGACTGAAAACAGAGGATAATCTAGGATACTCTACCCTGTCCCCCTGCCCCCTCAAGGAGTTAAAATGACTTCTGCCAAGGGCTCTGCGATCTCACCTGCTGGGGGAAAGACTTTCAGGGCTGTCAGGCTGCTCCAGCTCGGGGTTCTCCCCATCATGACTGTTTTCAAGTATTTCTTCATTCTGAAGTGAAAGAAATTTTGTTAAGACAGTCTATTTTATTTGTGGGGAAGATCTATATCTATATCTTTCTTCCCCCTAATTTCTTTGGTATTTTTTGTTTGTTCATTTTTAATTCTCCAGTTGAGCATCATGTCCAGTTTCTCATCTTTTTCTTCCTTGGGTTTTTCCCAACCATTCTGTGGATCCGTTACTGCTGGCCCTTCCAGCTTCCTTTAGGAGCAGCAAAAACCCATTCTGAAAAGCCAGCATTCTTTTTCCATAATGATGGGCTATTAACATTGTTCTCCTCCCTCTTTCCTGATGATTCACAAAAGAGATTCAGACTTTGAGCTAAAAGATAAATAGATTGTTTGACAAAAGATCTACATTTTTTTGCTGTTGTTGTTGTTCTCTTCTGGGTACAAAATCAAGGTCTGGAGAAGTTGCATCCTGCCCGAGGCTAGAGGCAGAGATGACATAAGTCTGGTGTCCACTCTCATAGCCTTGTGATCATCTGTCTGTTCTGTCGCACCACCTCCCAAAGCAGCCGTTTCTTTAGGAAGTGCAAAGTGGCCACCAGTTCAGGCTCAAAGCTAGCTGGTGGTCTGAAGCCCTGCTCTGGGTCATGGCAGCTCCGAGACCTTGAGCAAGCCGCCTGAACTTCTCCGCCGTGATTTCCTCCCCTTGAACATGGACCCCGTGGCACTGTCGACCACCGCAAGGCCGTGGCTCTTTCTCAGAATAACACTAGGCATTTAATTCTCAAAAAGGCAAGACACCATCTCAGCGTGCTCTCAAGAAAATATCATTTTAACAAGAAAGTGAATTTGTATAACACTGATAGCAAAGAGAGTATGATAAAAGTATTAAAATAACAAACAAGTAGATAATTAGCCAGGATTTGAGCTCTTCCAGGCTGCCGGGTTCTGTTTAAATGAGTTATTTTACATCCTCACAAAAGGGAGGATAGACTTAGAAAGGGCCCTCTTGCAAGAGTATTGTTAAGGAAACTTTATTGAATAACATAAAGATTCCTTGTAAATTCGAGCTGGAAGTTGAAGAATGAGCTTTCCCCAGACTGAGGCACGGATGGGGAAATCTTGAAAAACAGGTGAGAGTGAGATGCTTCTCAGTCTATTGACAGTGTAAGAAGATAGTCCTCTCTTAAAAGCAGTCAATGTAAAGTTTCTTTATTGTCCATAATGCCAACCACAGGGACAGCAATTAAAGAACGGTCAGTGGCTGAAAGAAAATTGTGGTTCTTCTATCCTTTTCATGGATGTCTTCCTGAATCTGGTATCATATTCAGAAAGCAAGCTCACAAATAGAGGAGTATTTGGGACACTTGCTTTGCTAATTCAGCTCTAAAACACAAGGGGAGGCTGGTGTAGTTCAGTGGATTGAGAGTCGGGCTGCAAACCAAAGGGTCGCTGGTTTGATTCCCAGTCAGGGCACATGCCTGGGTTGTGGACCAGGTCCCCAGGAGGGGGCACGGGAGAGGCCAACCACACATTGATGTTTTTGTCCCTCTCTTTCTCCCTCCCTTCCCCTCTGTCTAAAAATAAAAAAATAAAATCTTAAAAAATAAAATACAAGGGGAATCTTACATTCCAAATTTATATATTTTCTCTTTTAAAATAGGATATCATTTCAGAATCTGGATTTTTAGTTTCCTCTGTTACATATATTTGACCAGAGACAATCGTATATAATTATATATATTTCATATATATATATATATATATATATATATATATATATATATATATAATTTCACTCTCACCTGAGGACATGTTTCCATTGATTTTCAGATAGAGAGAAAGAGCAAGAGAGTGCATGCACGTGTGCACATGAGAGAGAGAAAGAGAGAGACACACACACATTGATGTGAGAGGGAAACATCAGTGCATCCTATATGAACCAACCAGAGATCAAACCCTTAACCTAGGCACGTGCCCTGACCAGGAATCAAACCAGCAACCTTTTGGCGCATGGAACAATGCTCCAACCAACTGAGGCACATGGCCAGAGAGAGAATATCTTTTTTATTTTAGTTAATATACAGAAGTAAATGCCAATCCCCGGAGTCCAACAACCTATTTATCTTTACCACACTACGAAGACAGCTCTTTGTTCACATTTTCTAGATAATGTTGAACTAATTACTATAGCAGCTAATGTTACATTGTATCCTTTGCTAGTTCCTCCTCTGTGATATTATTGTGCCCTAAACACCCCAGACTTTGAGTCCCAGTCTTATCCATCTTTGGATCCTAAACATGTAATACAAGGGTCATACAGATTAACTGCTGTTATTAACAAAACTCCTCTCACTGTGAAACATGCTCTTGCTCTCAAAATGAGTTGTGTTCTTTCCAACTTATTGATCTGTTTTTAGTGTGGTAGATTGTAGAATCTCTTATTTCATAACAACCTAGTAATGGAAAAATAATAGTGACTCAAGGTGCAGGTGTGGACTTTGTCACCTTTTACACTGAATGATGACACTCCTCTAACTCATAGACTTTGGCATGCAGGGGATGCCCTCAAGGGCTTCCTGAAATGCCTGGACATGGACTTCGTTGTGTCAACCCATGTTCCTGTGGCTACATGTCAGACAGCTGGTATCAGGGTAGAGGGAGAGTCCTCTGCCAACCATTTGATGGAATGCAACACAGGTATGACTGAGATATGACGGGAAGAGTCTACAGCAGATCTGAGGGCTGCTTTAATAAAAACCTGCAGTGAAGTTGTTAACTACATGCACACCTTGGAGATATTGCAGGTTTGGTTCCAGACCACAGCAATAAAGCGAGTATCAAAATAAAGCAAGTCATAATCTTTTTGCTGGTGAGGTGTCTCGCCTTCCATTTAAAAAACAAAACAGAACATCTGTGAAGCACAATAAAATAAGGTATGCCTGTATAATAAGATTTTGCTAAGGCTTACTCAGATTAGTTGTGTTCCAGTACAGTGGCTCTCAAATTTTGACCATACCCACGAGAAAAACATTTATATCATAACACACATATTTTGTGATTTATAATAAAAATATATATATATTGTACTTTGTTTTTGTCCCATTTCAGGCACATAGCTCCTATAACCCTTGGAATTTCCTAAGTGATAAGAACAACAGATGTGTGGATAGTCATAAGAAACCCTTTCAACCACACCTGAGTTTATGTTAATGAGGTGACTTTTGGAAAGGACTTACTAAGGATAGGGTCTGGTAACCAAGGAAACCAACCACATAATTAGAGGGCTGAAACTTTCAGGTCCTCACCACCCACCCCCACCACCACACCCTCAAAGGGAAGGGACAGAAATTGGAGATTGAGTTCAGTCGCCAAAGGCAATGGTTTAATCAATCATGCTTACACGATGAAGCCTTTACTCTGACTCAAAGAGAACAATATTTCAACCCTCACCACTCAGGACTCAAGCACAATGAGACCACTCAGCTTGCATCAAGCTGAATTGAACCTGATCCTTCCAGAGGGGTAAGAGAGATTCAAAAATAAAAAAACAAGGTCAGGTTCCAAATTCTGCTCTTCTAAGACCAAATCAGTGTTGTTTTCAATTTTTTCCTTTCCCACATAAATTTTTATTGACTGAATTTACATATATGGAAAGGTTTTTAAAAGTAAAAGGAACTTGGTAAATGGAATACTTGACCCTAGGTTAATTATCTAATTTTCCAACCTGGATGCCTGACAAGCAGTACCCTCAGTAGAGGACAGGCAAAAGCTAAAATTCCTAGCAGAAACGGAGAGCTGCAAATGTGACATGGATCTCACAACAAAGGCCTACAGTCACCAAATAATTCAAATTGAGTTTAAAATGACATAAAAATGTAGCTATGTAATTATGTTTTTAAAAGTATTTTCAGTAAAGTCGTTGAAATATTTTAGCATATGGAAATAAACTTAAGTTTGAAGTTGGAGAAATGTGGTGTTAAAATAGTCTTATGATAAATCAAGAGGTAATACTTTTTTACTTTTTTAGCAATGTTGATTAACCTAGTCCATTAAAACTCTTTTAAAAATAAGACACCTGGCCCTATCCTTAACTACTAGCTCATAAGATAGTACTAGGTATATGTGCTAATTTTTTTTTACTTTATTTTTTCTTGCTTACGTTATTATAGATGTCCCCATTCTCCCCACCTTTACCCACCTTCCCCTCCACTCTTGCCATCAACACCCTGTTGTCTGTGTCTATAGGTTATGCATATACGTTCTTTTGCTAATTCCTTCACCTTATTTCATCCAGAAACCCTCTCTACAACCCCTCTGACAGCTGTCAGTCTATTCCATGTATCCACGCCTCTATTCTATTTAGTTCATCAGTTTATTTTGTTTATTAGACTCCACATATAAATGAGATCGTATGTATTTGTCTTTCTCCAACTAGCTTATTCACTTAGCATAATTTTCTCCAGGTCCATCCACGAGGTCACAAATGGTAAAATTTTCCTCTGTTTTATGGCTGTGTAGTATTCCATTGTGTAAATCTACCACAGATTTTTTGTTCACTCACCTACTGATGGCATTTGGGCTGTTTCCAGATCTTGGATATTGTAAATAATGCTGCTGTGAACCTAAGTTTGCATATATTCTTTCGAATTGGTGTGTGGGAGTCTTAGGATATATTCCAGGAATAGGATCACTGGGTCATAAAGCAGTTCCATTTTTAATTTTTTGAGGTAAATCCATACTGTTTTCCACAGTGGCTGCACCTGTCTGCATTCCCACCGACAGTGCACTTGGGTTCCCTTTTCTCCACAGCCTCGCCAACACTTGTTGTTTGTTGATTTATTGATGATAGCCATTCTTGCAGGTGTGAGGTGATATCTCAATATCATTTTAAACTGCACGTCTATGATGATTAGTCATGTTAAGCATTTTTTATATGTCTATTGGCCATCTGTATGTCCTCATCGGAGAACTGTTTATTCAAGTCCTGTGTCCAGTTTTTAAATTGAATTGTTTGTCTTCATAGTGCTGACTTATGTATCACTGGCAAACACGTTCTCCCATATAGTCGGTTCCCTTTTCATTTTCATAATGATTTCTTTAGCTGTGCAGAAGCTTTTTAATTTGATATAGTCCCATTTGTTTATTTTTTCCTTGTTTCCCTTGCCCTAGGAGATAAATCAGCAAAAATATTGCTATGAGAGAGATTTTACTGCCTATGTTTTCTTCTAGAATTTTTAAATTTTTCGAATTATTTTAAAATTGTTATTTATTGATGTGAGAGAGTGAAGAAGGAAGAAAGAGAAACATGATTTGTTATTCCACTTATTTATGCATTCATTGGTGGACGTTTTTTGTTTTTTTTTTAAGATTTTATTTATTTATTTTTAGACGGGAAGAGAGAGAAACATTGATTGGTTGCCTTTTGCATGCATCCTGTCCGGGGACAAAACTTGCAACCTAGGCATGTGCCCCGATTGGAAACTGAACCCGCAACCTTTTGCTTTGCAGGATGACACCCAACCAACTAAGCCACATTGGTCAGGGCCATTGGTTGATTCCTGTGTGTGCCCTGACAGGGGATATAAGCTGCAACTTTGGTATGTTGGATGATGCTCGAAGCAGCTGAGTGGCCCGGCCAGGGCTCTTCTAGAATTTTTATGGTTTTGCAACATACATTTAAGTCTTTTATCCATTTTGAGTTTATTCTTGTGGATGGTGTAAAAAAGTGGTCTAGTTTCCTTTTTTTACGCATGTACCTGTCCAATTTTCCCAACACCATTTACTGAAGAGATTGTCTTTACTCCTTTGTATGCTCTTGCCTCCTTTGTCAAATATTAATTGACCATAAAGGTGTGGACTGATTTCTGGGCTCTCCACTCTCTTCCATTAAGCTATATGCCTGTTCTCATGCCAGTATCAAGCTGTTTTGATTACAATGGCCTTGTAGTGTAGTTTGATTATCAGGTATTGTGATACCACCAACTTCATTCTTCTTTCTCAAGATTGCTGACACTATTTGGGTCTTTTTTGGTTCCATATAAATTTTTGGAATATTTGTTCTATATCTATAAAATATGCCATTGGTATTTTAATAGGAACTGCATTGCTTTGGGTAGTATGGATATTGTAATAATGTTAATACTTCCAATCCATGAACATAGTAAATATTGCATATGCTTCCACTTATTTGTATCTTCCTCAACTTCTTTCTTCAATGTCCTATAGTTTTCCGAGTACAGGTCTTTTACCTACTTGGTTAAATTTATTTATAATAAGTTTATTTTTGTTGCTGTCGTTACAATAGTAAATGGGACTGTTTTCTTAGTTTCTCTTTCTGATAATGCATTATTGATGGTATAAAATGCCATCAATTTCTGAATATAAATTTTGTATCCTGCTACTGTGCCAAATTCATGTACTAGACCTAGTAGTTTTTTGGTGGTCTTTACCACTTTTTATCTACAGTACCATGTCATCTGTGAATAGTAACAGTTTTACTTCCTCCTTTCCAATTTGGATGCCTTTTATTTCTTCTTGTCTGATCACTGTGGCTGGGACTTCCAGTACTATGTTGAATAAGGGTGGTGAAAGCAGACATCCCTGTCTTGTTCCTGATCTTAAGGGAAATGCTTTTAGTTTTTGCCCACTGAGTGTGATATTGGTTGTAGGTTTGTCATATATGGTCTTTATTATTTTTAGGTGTGTTCCCTCTGTTCCCATTTTGCCGAAAGTTTTTATCATAAATGGGTGCGAGATTTTATCAAATGCTTTTTCTGTACCCATTGATATGATCATGTAATTTTTATCCTTCATTTTGTTTATTTGATGTTATCACATTCATTGATTTGCAAATATTATACCAACCTTGCAACCCAGGAATCAATCCCACTGATCATGGTGTATGACCTTGTTACTGTATTGCTGGATTTGGTTTACTAATATTTTGTTGAGGATTTTAGCATTTATGTTCATCAGGGATATTGGCCTGTAATTTTCTTTCTTTGTAGTGCCTTTTTAGTGTCTTTATTATGTCGTGATAATGCTGGCCTCATAAAAAGAGCTTGGATATTTTCCCTCCTTTTGAATTTTTTGGACTAGTTTGAGAATGATAGGTATTAGTTCTTTGAAAGTTTGGTGAAATTTGCCTATGAAGCCATCCTGTCCAGGACTTTTGTTTGCTTGGAATTCTTTGATTATTGCTTTAATTTCATTAGTAGTAATTGCTCTACTCATATTTTCTGATTGTATGTTCTAAGAATTTATCCATTTTTCCCAGGTTGCCCAATTTGTTGACATATAGTTGTTCATAGTCTTTTTTCTTTTTTTAAAAAATAATCCTTTGTATTTCTGTGATGTCAGTTGTTACTTCTCTTTCGTTTCTGATTTTATTTATGTGGGCCCTCTCTCTTTTCATCTTGATGAGTCTGTCCGTTTAAAGGTTTGTCAGTATTGTTTATCCATTCAGAGAACAAGCTCTTGGTTTCAGTGATCTTTCGTATTGTTCTTTCCGTCTCTGGGTCATTTATTTCTGCCCCGATCTGTATTGCTTCCTGTCTTCTACTTACTCTGGGCTTTATTGGTTGTTATTTTTCTAGTTCTTTTAGATGTAGCATTAGATTGTTTATTTGAGATTTTTCTCGCTCCCTGAGGGAGGCCTGTAACGCTGTGACCTTCCCTCTCAGGACCGCTTTTGCTGTGTCCCACAGATTTTGGGTTGTTGTGTGTTCATTTTTGTTTCCTGGTAATTTTTTATTTTTCCCCTGATCTCATTTATAACCCATCCATTGTTTAATAACATGCTATTTAGCCTCCATGTGTTTGAATGTTTTTGAGTCTTTTATTGTAGTTTATTTCTAGTTTCATGCCATTGTGATCTAAGAAGATACTTAATATGATTTCAATTGAATACAATTAGTTTTCCTTGAAGTTACATGATTTCATTTTATGATTTTAGGAATGCTTGTGTGGTAGGCAGTTAGACAGACATGAGTAGAGCAAGGACAATAGGTCAGGTACAGAAGGTCAAGAGCATGGGGTGGGGATGGAGGCTCCAGGTGCCTAGTGACAAACAAAACTGGGAAAACAATGACCTCACCCCCAGGGTAACCTTTCCTCCCGCATATTGTTGGTCATGCAGTTCGGACCCTCCCCTGACCTTTCCTCCACTGGCGTGTTGGTAGTCGTATGGGTTAGACCCCCTTAGAAGGGGAACGAACAGGGGGATGGAGAATAGCCCCCATGCATTAAGATCCCAGCACAATGAGACTCTGACCGGATTCAGATACAGCCAGGCCTCTGTTGTGTTTCAGCTCCAGGCCCAGAAAAGCCGTAAAACCAGGCAAGCAACAACGTGGCTTCAGGGCCAGCTGCACTGATGACTAATGACCTTCTGCCCTGGTGCCGACCAATGACTAGACGCCATGACCCTGAAAGGATACACCTGAAAAGCTGATGACTATTCCATTGGGACCCTCCTCTGAGACCGCCAGATAAATACCCTCCAGGTGGCGGGCCCAGTGTGGCTCTCTCTGGAGCAAGCAGGGCCTTTGCCCACCACCTTCCCCCAGGCACGCTTTCCTTGCCTCTCTCTTTCTCCTAAGCTCCAAGGGCCCTTCTTGTGTCTCTGTAACTTTTTTCCTGAGCCCGTTTCTTCCACAGCTCATTTCTTATGCCTCTGCAACTTTCTAAATAGACTTTCTTTTACAGTTTGAGTCTTGGTTCCAAATTCTTTCTTAGCCAGAACTCAAGAACTGAAGCTGTTGTCCCGACTGGTGTGGCTCGGTGGGTTGGGTGTCACTCCAAAGACCAAAAGGTGGCCAGTTCGATACCCAGTCAGGTAGTCAGGGCGATGCCTGGGTGGCGGGCCAGGTCCCTGGTTGGGGGCAACCGACTGATGTTTCTCTTGCACATCAATGTTTTCCCCCTTCTCTTTCTCCCTCCCTCTAAAAATAAATAAATAAAAAGTATTAAAAATAAACTGAAGTTGCTGAACCAAGGTCTGTTCTGACTCCTCTGGTCTAATACCTGGTGCCGATTCACCGTCGACACTAGGAAAGCAGTTTTAGTTCCAGCTCTTTTCAAGTGATGGTATCTGATCATTTAAGATGAAAGTATTATGTATTATATCATCACACGTCTGAAAAGGAAGAGCTTTTGGCCCTCATTTTGTGAAGAGGTAAGGCACGTAAGAGGTTGAACCATTCAAAGTATGAAAGAGTGATCATTCTGAGAAGGGTTTAAGGTGAAGCATTTTCTGGCACTGTAAATTATGAAAACCTGAGAAAATAAATAAAGCCATATCACAAGTAAGAATCACTGAGAAATTATAGAATGGTGGGGTGCAGGTGAGGATAGTGGGAAAGAAGGGAGAGGCAACCTCTCCATAGGGCAGTCCTCTCTGGCCTTGGCCCGGGGTGGTCTTAGAGACCCAGTTCAGGCTGCAAACCGTCAGACTCAGGAACGGCTGGCTCTGCCCCCCACCCTCCATTGCTGGAACTGCTATGGAAAAGGAGGAAACCCTCCCATTTTAATTTTTTTTTTTTTGAGATTTAGTGGGTTCTTATGTGAAGAATAAGAAGAACTTTTGCAAAACAAGAACCACTTTGAGACTCTCTCCTGGGAGCAGCTCCCTAGCTGGCTGGTCTGCCCTTTGCTGCATCTCACCGGCCCCTTCCAGCGCGTCTCCGCTTTTCCCGCTCTCACTGATACCACCTGAAGAAGCCGTGGCCTAAATATTCCTTCGGGAAACAAGGCAGCTCATTTTATGTATGTATGCATGCATGCATGTATGTATGTATGTATGCAGGCATGTATGTATTGGTAGCCCCTTTATAAAAATGGCAGGTGCACATTTGGAGGGTAAAGGGGCTGTCAGGCACTTCTTCTCCATGCATTGCTGTGAAACAGCTTATTCAGATTTTCTCGTGTCCAGTCCGGATCAACTGCACTGGGTAGGGGATTTCAAAAAGAAGAGGAGGGGAGAGGGATGATTTAGGACGTTTGGTGGCCAAAGCCCTTTGGAGAAGAAGGGCAGGCTCAAGGAGACAGGCCTGGGCGGTTCTGAGGCTTGGTGGAAATGGGAGATGATTGGAGAGAGATGGGGGAACGAGTCCCACGTGCAAACTTTGGCTATTTCAAGATTTTTCCAGGGTCTCTTTGATCTATAATCTTAAATTTCCCAGCTAGCATTGTTGGTAATTAATACTTTCACCAGTTAAATTGTTTCTTATAGGTTGGATGAATATTCTAAACACTATAATTTTTGTTTCTGGGGGAAATAACTTCTTAAAAAACTGCAAACATTGCAACATTGTCTTAACAAAGATTTGCAAGTCTGTAGTTCTGAATAAGTTCTCCAAAGTGAGGAACACATCACGAGATACCTTTCTCTCATTCCCAAACCAAAAAATGTGAAGGAAATAATTGTATTAGGACATTAAAAGAAGTTCCCCATACATTGTGAATTTTCTCAGGCTGTTTGATTTCATGTGATTTTAACCTCAATGCATAAGTATCAATGTAACCTAATTTTTATATGTCTGTAAATCTTAACACCTAAACAAAATCACAAATTTGAAAAGTTCTTTACTAGACTAATCTTTGGTCCCTAACCTAATTCACGAATAATTTCCACATCACCTCAAAGCCAGTGGGTTGACTCTCATTGCTGTGGGTAGGGGTACAGCCTCTGGGGCAGAGTTAGCCCAGCGAACAGAAAGAAAGGGTGTTGGTTGCTGTCACAGATCTATAAAGCCCTACAAATGCTGGACGCAGCCTTCCTAAGGCCTCACTTTCTCCTGCTCTTCCTGAGTGTTATCAGGCAACGAATTCATCCAATGAGGAACCTAAGATGAAAACCTCCAAGATGTCTTCAATATCTTCCTTTCCTTCCTTATTAAATCTCTCCCCTTTTCTTCTCTGCCTTGATCTATTTCATTCGTTACACTTTCCCTGGCAGTCTAGTATATTCCAGGCACTTGGGGGAACATCCGAATTAATGGATACGAGCCCTGACCATCTCCCCTTGGGACACTGCCATTAGTAGCCTCTTGACATTCACCTAGACTGTGACAATCGTGGGCAGCTGGTCAGTCTGCCTACCTTCATCTATTCTCCTCTCCACTGTCTTACCAGAGCTATCTTTCTAATGCATAGGTGTGCTCCCTGGTGACAGCCACCAACCAAAGCCCTCAGCAGCAGCGTCTCTTTGGTCTGTCTTCCTACTCTCTCAAGCCATTCCGAGAATAGCCTACACTCCTTCAGCCATCTGAGGCTTTCTATCTGCCCCCTTCCTGGAATGTCCCTCTTTGTCTTATCCACCTTTCAAAGTTGTGTTTCTTCCTTAAAGTTAAGTTCAACTGTCACCTCCTAAAAACATTACAAATATAGTTGTTATGAACTGCCCTTTAATGTGTTATATTCCTTTTCCCTGAGGTATGTCATTTTGCTTTATATTATAATTATTGGAAATAGGTCATTTTCCCCACGAAACTTGTAAGTTTCCTGAGTTTAGGTCCCATTGTAGAATTTTTTCCATATGACCCAGAGCATTGTTCTGTTACATATTAAATTGAGCTGAATAAGCTACCTAAAATGGACCTATCAAAAATTTTAGTCATGTCAACTTTTTATTGGTCAAAGAGCAAAGCCAACAGCGGTGTTATCATTATTTTCTCTTTTTAGCTCCCACAGTAAAAATACATTCTCATAGATTAATAGAATCATGCCCTTGTGCCTCTGAATTTTGGATTCTGTCTTCGCCTGAGATTTGTATCCACCTTAATGAGTTCACCTTTATCCCAAGTCCTCATGACCAATGGATATAGCTTCGAGGCCAATGTGACCAAAGTGTGGTCCTTGTACCACCTGCATTGTTGCCACCGAATGTACAGGTTAAAAATTCAGATTCCTGGACCCTACCCCAGACCCTCTGAATCAGAACCTCTGATGATGGGGCCAGAAATCCTGCCTTCCCAATAAGCTTCTCAGGGCTGCGGCACCTAGGAAAGTTCAAGAATTCTCATTGTAGAAATTCGAGAGCTTGGCTGGGGCTGCCTCAAGAAGTTGGTAGATTCTCTGAGTCTCTTATTAGCTCTGAGAATGACTAGATTTCAAACATCACAGAAGGCGAACACAGCAATGTGCTTAGAGTTCATACAGTTGTCTTGTTGAGAATTAGGAAGGTAAATGAAAGCTTGTGGGATTCAAAGGAATGAGAAAGCAAGGAACTGAATTTAGCCCTAACCTGTTATGATTTGGCCAAAAGGTACGTATTTGAGATTAGGAAAAATTATTCAACTTAAGACCCAAATCTGACCTTCCTTCACCTCCTTTTCATCGTTTACACAGAACATTCTATCTATAAACATTGGCCTAAATGGGAAACTAAAATTACCAAGAATCTTCTCAATGTTATTCATCATGCTAGGTGCTTTCCATACATTTCTCATTTAATAAACCACCTGTGAGCTTACTTTTTTTAAATCCCATTTTGCAGAAGAGGAAATTTAGAACATGAGATTAAGCAATTGCTAGTTAAGTAGACTAAGTAATCAGGTAGATAGGTTAAATTAGGTAAGTAAACTGCTGTTAAGTAAACAGCTAGTTTCAAATCCCAGTTCCACCATTTACTAGTTGTATGACCCTTGGGGAAACTCACTTAACCTCTCAGAGTCTCAACAGCATCAGGGAGGAAACAAAGGGCACACATCATCTTCCTCACATGGCGCTGAGGACTTGCGATAAAATCGAGTCCCTACAGCACCCAGCACAATGCCTGGCCCTCAGTCAGTGTCAGCAACCGTTCCTTCATCTCTCCATTCCCTTCCGACCTGGCTTTTTTTGTTTTTGTAAATTTTTATGAAGGATGCCTATTTGCTCAGAAGCCTGAAAACGCCTCTGCTACTTTAGATCACTTGAAAGGTGCCCAGGGACACTGTGTTTGGTATTCACAGCCAGCAGCCCTTCCTTCCTCCTGGGGGCTCACTCAGGAAAAGGGAATTCCCATCAGCCTCTGGCCACTTTCTAGCTCCGCAGAGGCTGTGGTGCGAGCGGCTCCTGTGAGTCTGCTTTCAGCTTCCAGCTGGCAACGGGCCGGCCGGCCGGAAGGACCACGTCACGACTGCCAACAACCAGAGCCAATCTCCATTTCCACCGCTGGCCTTTCCCCAGACCTGTGAGGCAGCCCCGGGCACGGCCGAGGGTCTCAGCAACATTACCACGGTTAGTCGGCCAAGTCCCTGCGAACCACACAAGGATCACCCTGAGGGGCAGACGGAACACCTTTTATGGAAACGAGTTCTCTGATGATGATAAAAACATATCTTGACTTTCATTACAGGTAGTGAATGTCAGTAACTCTAGTAGCAATCATAAGTGGTTTTGGTTTATCGCTTTTCTTTTCGACTCTGAGCATTTTACTCGAGGACAAGGAAGGGCATTTATCACAATGTAGGATTCACTCTCTTAGACTGGCTGTAGTTTCATTTCATCTTTGAGTTCTAGGCCAAAAGCCAGAAAGGTGTCAGAATCGTCACCTGGAGTCTGATGCATGTTCTCTCCATCTTGGTCATCTGTCTTGATCAGTGGCCACATCACACAAGCAGTGACGACTTCATGTTAGTCAACTTCTTTGTCCCCTCTTAATAGCCTATGTGTTAGATAGGACAAGGATCTCAAGGTTTGGGCCAGTCTTACAAAATGCTATTCTTGCTAAATGCTAAAATGTAGCACAGTATTTTGCAGACCAGCTATAAACAGTATGAGTCTGACAGGAACTCAACCAGGTAAGCGTAGCCAACAGCAAAGAAGAAATCAACATGTAATTGACTAAATACTGTATATAAGCAATGGCTAAACCACCCTTCAGGGGAAACAGAGTTTGCATATGAATCGCAAGCCTCCTTTACTTGCTGCAAGTACATAAAACTACCTTGCAACAACCACTTCTTGTTCCTGGCTGGAATGTCCTAACTGGCGAACCCCTTGAGTTCATTAACAAATTTGGCGACCTGATGGAACTCTCCTAAGTGACTCCATCCTGGCCTGGCGTGGACGCTTGCTAAAGCAGTCAGCAGCCGCAGCTCATCGAGGGCTTACTCACTTGTGTCCCCGCTGGACAGAGGATTTGTTCTACAGGAGACTCCTGTTTGGTGCTGACCACTGGAATGGCTACCTGGCCTGCCTCAACAGCAAAGTGGCCACCTGAATCGGTTTTGTTCAGCACTTTGGAAGGGAGTGGGTAGGTCAGCCCCTGTGATCACTTTAATTAGTGTTTCTATTTCCATTTTGGGTATAGGGGTTGTTGGAAAGGTAGTTTCAGTTCCGGGGTGTGTTTGGTTTCTGGTTAGTCAGGCAGGAACTATCTCCAGGATGCTGGGTTTGGGGCCCAACCTAGGTCTCACTCTGGAGGGCCGAGGGATGCCTGCAGGGCAGTATCAGACGTACTCGGTGGACGGTCTCTGGTCTGGTTGTCTAACTTTTTGGTATTTGTGCGTTCCTCTTGTTTGCCTTATATGTAAACATGAAACTCAGATTCACCCCTGAATGCAGCTCCTTGGAGTATATTCTTAAGAACTGGATAAAAAGCACTCTGTTTATTTGACTGAACGAAATTACATGCTTATATAAATTAGGAAATATAACAACTATGTTAATGGTAGGAAACTGCCTGTCCTGTCCAAGGCGGCCTTGCTCCAGGCTGGGGGTCTGTTGTGGGTTTGGAAGGCACTATTTTCTAAGTGCGGCTTCTTTGCTTCCTTGTGCTTCAGCACTTACTAACAACAGGTAAGCTTCTTTGCAACTCCCACCCAGCTTGCATCTAAGGAGCGCACTCTCTGGAGCACCTGCAGCCAGAATGGAACTCACGGTGGGAAAATGGAACGGCGCCCCCAGCGATTCCCTCAACAACAAGGAGGTTCCTGTCAGACAGGCCACACCACCATCACTGAGGAGGACAAGCAAGTGAGCTCATGGCTTCCAGCGGAGGTGATGTGGGACGAGCAAGACTGAGCAGCGCAAGTTTGGCTATCCGCCTTGGGGGCCAGTCTGTGGCTAATTCTGTGAAGACATATGCTTGGAGTTATAGGGAAAGAATTACTGGTTTTATCAATCAGCTGTTTGAGTAAGACTCCCACTGCTTCTCTTCCTCTGAAGGATAAGGAAAAAATTACATGCCACATCTCTTTAAACGGTCTCACTGACATAAAGAAATGTTCTGTTAGCAGGTGTGATTTCAGAAATTTTACCAAAGGTGTGGTAACAGAGGCCAGATATCCTAGGAATATAGGCAACTAAATAAAACTTAAGCCCCAGCTGGTGTAGCTCAGTGGATTGAGCGTTGTCCTGCGAACCAAAGGGTCGTCAGTTCGATTCCCCAGTCAGGGCACAGGCCTGGGTTGCGGGCCAGGTCCCCAGTAGGGGGTGTGTGAGAGGCAACCACACATGGATGTTTCTCTCCCTCCCTTTCTCCCTCCCTTTCCCTCTGTCTAAAAATAAATAAAATCTTTTTAAAAAACTACTTGTAAAAAAAAATAAAACTAGATTATCTAATTGGATTGGTGCCAGAAAAGGAGGGAAAAGCCTGCTATAATTTAAAAATGTAGTTTGAGTCAGCTTCACTGGTCTTGCAAAATGGAACAGGCAGAATCAACCACATGTATGTATTTTGAGTAGCAGAAGCCAAAAGGGTGGGCTTCCTAGTCACACGACATGGGAAGAAGGTGGAAATGACATGGGGATATGACTTGCTGTAGGTAAGAGTTTAGAGTAGTCTTAAATAATTTACTTGTTCCCTGTCCATTCATCTGCAAGGGCAGTTTTGAGATCACTGACTCTGGGCAGGTACGCAGTCATGTATTCCCTTGTGTCAGAGCCCAGTCAAGTCCAGAAGCCTTCTGAGACCTCAGCTTCTTTTCTGAGCAGCACCCCATTAGCTCCCCCTCTCTCCTCCAGAGCTGGGGGGTGGGGCAGGTCGAGGTGAGGAAGTTTGCTCTCTGTATCAACGGGCAAGACAGGGTGCTTCCAAGCTGTGTCCCTCCTTGGGGAGTGGCCCCCACTCGGCCTGGGGATGGCCCCTATGGCTTTGGGAGCCTGCTGAGTGGCAGTCGAATGGGCTGACCTGGGCACTTGCTCCACTGTGGAGGCAGCAAAGTGTACAGCCCAGTGTTTTGTCACAGCCAGAGGCAGCCATAGAAGCTTAGGAACAGAACACTGCACTGCTAAGGTGTGAGCCGGAAGGGAGACAGGTGCAAGGAGGCCATACCACTCTGAGCCTTCCTTTTTGCAGGTTGGGTCTGAATTGTGGCAGGTGAGCCACACTGTTAAACTAGGCATCCTGGGTCTGTCCTCTGCCTCCCACAATCCTCCCTGACGGGGACAGGGTGGAAAAGGCTTGGGGAGGCCTTCTCAGCCGATCTTCTACAGCACTCCAGAAGCCAGAGGGTGGAGCTGAGACCTGTAACTGCAATAAGTGGTGAGCGCTAGTGTGGGTCTCTGCGGCCAGAGGGAAGAGGTGAGGCCAGGTGGTGCCTTGTGTGAGCAGCCTTCATGGTGTCACTGACTCCCTTTACTTCTCCCTGCTGTTTTCATTACAACCTGTGCCTGCAGCTGTTTCCTGTTTTCATCTTCAGTCTTGAGCTCCTAATGTTTCCAAACTGGGGACAAGGGGTGAAGGAACCAGAGTCTGTGAAAGACGAAAATGGCGGGTTACACAGACCTCAGGTGGTTTGCTCATCTCAAGGCTCATCCCGGTGCCTACTGGGCAGTGGGATTGGGGGATAAAGACGTTACAAGGAAGCAATGCTTTCTCCTTGTATGTCGATTTTCAGAAGGGCTTTAGTCTCTGAACTGCAGCTGTGTAGCTGGCTTTCTAGGGGGTGGTATCTAACAGGATGTCTCAACACAGAGGACCTTGGGCTGTGTGGGCCTGAACAGCGTGGCCTCACGTGTTTGGCTTTACCCTCTTCCTGTTTGTATATGCATGTACACTTACACACACAGAGTTTTACAGTCCCTGGGAGTGCCTGCCGCCATCCCAGGGAGCTTTTCTGGGGGGCACTGCCCCAAAAGAGCAGCTGCAGAGGGCCGTGTCAGGACTTCCTCTTGAGCTGCCCTCCCTCCCCAGGCCAAGGAGCCTTAGGAGGCACAGCTCTCCACTCGGCCACACAGCAAGCATCACTGTGCTGAAGGAGCCATGGACACTGGCTGGATATTGTGTAGAACTGTCATGTTTCGCATCCTTTCCCCCTCTGGGATTGCTGTGCTTCATCCACTGAGCTTGTTCTTTCTGTGTAGTCACTTTCTGCCCAGATCCTACCTGTCCTTCAAAGTCCTGGATAGACCTAGCAGCTCAATAAGTGATTCCTGAATAAAAATCATGGCTTGGTGTCCTGTATCATATGGGAAGAAGATTCAAATATGATAGCACCTCCCCCCTTCTCTCCTTTGCTGGCATCAATTCTGAGAGGCTTAGGGCTCTTTGTACTCAGGGAGGTTGTCACTCTAGTCCATCTTCTCATTAGATCCCCACCAGAGTGTAAGTTTATGAGTGGTAGGTTCTCGGTCTCCCTGATTTTCCCCCAGCTTCTGCCTCACCTCTTATGACACGTGTCTCCTGTTAGAGTAATGCTCTCTTTATGCACTCCTGTCTTCAGGAATCCCAGAACCTAGTGGACCCCGAGACTTCCATAAGTCAGGCTTCCAGAGAATTTCACTGCTACAAATCAAAGATGTACTCCGACCATGTTCACCAGGAAGCAGGTATAGAAGTATGACCCTCATCCCCATTCCCTCAACAATGAGGAGTGAAAAATCTCAGGGGAGATATTGTTAGATAGGACAAGAGTTTCAAGGTCTGGGCCATCCTTACAAAATGCTATGCTATTCTTGCTAAATGTTAAAATGCAGCATAGTATTTTGCAGGCCAGCTGTAAACAGGATGAGCCTGACAAGATCTCAACCAGATAAGTGTAACCAACTGCAAAGAAGAAATAAAGATGTAATTGACTAAATATATATATAAGCAATGGCTAAACCACCCTTCCCGGGAGACAGAGCTTTGAGTATGAATCCCCTGTCTCCTTTACTTGCTGCAAGTAAATAAAACTACTTTGCCTCAACCATGTCTTGTTCTTTAATGAACACCCCAAGCTGCAAACCCCTTGGGTTCAGTAATATGTAGACCATGAAGACATGAATCTAAACCTTTTTTTCTAACCTACCTTTTTCTTACTTGCTTTCTTATATATTTTGGAATTATGATTTCTCTGGTTATACTACACACCTTGGGAAATACTTTTGCATTTATGGATCCTAAATTGATTTTCTAATCTAGATTTTGGGGATTTAATGCATATATCCCCTTCTTCCTACTCATGTTGTTCACGACTGTATGGATTCTCCTCTGCTTACACTGCTTCCCATAGCCTTGGTCTTTAGAAGCAGAAGCCTGAGCAGCTTCTATTTGCTAAGCTGAGGAAGTCTGGCAGCCTCCGTTCCTACCCAGGTCCCCTGACCTTGACTGTTAACTTAAGTGTTATGTGTAAAGCCCTTCATTAAAAAAAAAAAATACACAAACAAAGCCCTTCATTAAATACACAAAACAGTAAGAAAAAAACCAGAAGCCCAGAAAGATGATTGTAATACAAACTTTTCTCTGCTCAATAGTACCTATTCTGTTGGTTATCTGCCTAAACCCAGAGGGATCTAGCATCTTAGCAGGATGGGTTTGGAGTATGAATTAAATAACAGCAGAAGGAGGGAACCAAAAGTCTGGTCATCAGAGCTTTTTGGATCCTACTTAAGCCTTTACTCCTACATTGGCTATTTTTTACCAGTATATAAGATAGGGATAAACAATAAACACAGCTTATGAAAATAATTTTATTTTGCTTAACCCCTTCACATTTTCTACCCAGTCCCCCTAACCCCTATGTTCTGACAACTGTCAGTCTGTTCTATGTGTCTATGAGTTTGTTTGTTTGTTTTTTTTAGTTAGTTTATTTTGTCCATTAGCTTCCACATATAAGTGAAATCATATGGTAATTGTCTTTCTCTGAGTGGCTTATTTCACTTAGCATTAAACTCTTCAGGTTCACCCATGCTATCTTGAAAAGTAAGATTTCCTTCTCTTTTTTCTTTCCTTTCTTTTAATCCTTACCTGAGGGCATTTTTTCATTGTTTTTAGAGACAGAGGAAAGGAGAGCAACATCTATGTGAGAGAGAAACATTGATTGGTTGCCTCCTGTACACGCCTGGACTGGGGATCATAGGCACCTGGCCTGGGGATCAAACCTGCAACCGAGGCATATGCTCTGACCAGGAAGAGATCCTGCAAACTTTTGGCTGTGAGACGAAGATCCAACCAAGTGAGCCACACCAGCAAGGGCAAGATTTCCTTCTTCTTTTTTTTTTTCTTTATGGCCAAAGTATTCTGTTTTGTAAATACCACAGCTTTTTTATCCACTATCATCCACTGATAGGCACTTGGGCTGCTTCTAAATTTTGGCTAATGTAAATAATGCTGCAACAAACATAGGGGTGCATATATTCTTTCAAATTAGGTTTCAGGGTTTGTTTTTTAATATTTCCAGAAATGGCATTGCTGGGTCATAAGGTAGTTCCATTTTAATTTTTTGAGGTAACTCCATACTGCTTTTCACAGTGGGTACACCAATCTGCATTCTCACCAACACTGCACAAGGGTTCCCCTTTCTCCACATTCTCACCAACACTTGTTTAGTGATTTATTTGATGATAGTCATTCTGACAGGTGTGAGATGGTATCTCATTGTGGTTTTAATATGCATCTCTCTCATGATTAGTGACTATGAGCATCTTTTCATATGTTTATTGGCTATCTCTATGTCCTCTTCGGAGAAATGTCTTCAGGTCTTTTGGCCATTTTTTAAATTGGATTGTTTGTTTTTTGGGTGTTGAGTTGTATATGTTCTCTATAAATTTTGGATATTAGCCCCTTATTAGAGGTATCACTGGCGAATATGTTCTCCCATTCAGTGGGTTGTCTTTTCATTTTGTTGATGGTTTTCTTTGTTGTACAAAACTTTTTAGTTTGATCTAGTCCCATTTGTTTATTTTTTCTTTTGTTTCCCTTGCCTGAGGAGTTATAGCAGAAAAAATATTGCCATGTGAAATGTCTGAAATTTTACTGCCTATGTTTCCTTCTAGGATTTTTATGATTTCAAGTCTAACATTTAAGTCTTTAATCCATTTTGAGTTTATTTGAGTTCCTGTATATGGTGTAAAAGGTGGTCTAGTTTCATTTTTTTAATGCATATATCCAATTTTCCCAACACCATTTGTTAATTAAACTATCTTTACCCAATTGTATATTCTTGCCTCCTTTGTTAAATATTAATTGACCATAATGGTGTGGGTTTATTTCTGGTCTCTCTATTCCGTTCCATTGATCCATATGTCTCTGTTTACGCAAGTACCTTGCTCTTTAATTACTATGGCCTTATAGGGTAGTTTGAGATCAGGTAGCATGATTCCTTCAACTTTGTTCTTCTTTCTCAACCTTGATGTCGCTATTTGGGGTCTTTTGTAGTTCCACATAAATTTTTGGGTATTTGCTCTGATTCTGTATAATACGCTATTGGTAACTTGATAGGAATTGCATTGAATCTATAGATTGCTGTGAGTAGTATGGGCATTTTAATGATGTTAATTTTTCCTATCAATGAACATGGTATATGCTTTCACATATTTGTATCTTCTTCAATTACTTTCCTCAGAGTCTTATAATTTTCCAAGTACAGGTATTTTACAGCTTTGGTTAAATTTATTCCTAGGTATTTTATTTCTTTTTGATGGGATTGTTTTCTTAGATTTCTCTTCTGATAGTTCGTTATTGGTGTATAGAAATTCAACGAATTTTTGGATATTTGTTTTGTCTCTGGCTACTTTACTGAATTAATTTATCAGTTCTAGTAGTTTTTTTGGTGGAATCTTTAGGGCTCTCCCTATATAGTATCATGTCATCTGCAAATAATGACAGTTTTCTTTCTTCCATTCCAATTTGGATGCCTTTTATTTCTTCTTCTTGTATGACTGCTGTGGCTAAGGACTTCCAGTACTATGTTGAATAAGAATGGTGAAAGAAGACATCCCGTTTGTTCCTGACCTTAAGGGAAATGTTTTTAGTTTTGTGCATTGATTATGATGTTAACTGTGGGTCTGTCATATACAGCCTTTATTACATTGAGAAATGTTCCTTCTATTCCCACTTTGCTGAGAGTTTTTATCATAAATTAGTGTTGAATAATATCAAATGCTTTTTCTGCATCTATTGATACGATCACATTTTTATCCTTCATTTTCTTTATGTGGTATATCACATTTATTGATTGGCAGATATTGTACCAACCTTGCAATCCAGGAATAAATCCCACTGATCATGGTGTATGATCTTTTTACTGTATTGCTGGATTCAGTTTGCTAATATTTTGTTGAGGACTTTAGCACCTATATTTATCAGGGATATTGATCTTTTCTTTCTTTGTAGTGTCTTTGCGTAGTTTTGTAATGAGGATAATGTTGGCCTCGTAAAATGTGCGTGGGGGTATTTCCTCCTCTGAAATTTTTGGAATAGTTTGAGAAGACTAGGTGTTAGTTCTTCTTTGAATGTTTGGTAAAATTCACCTCTTAAGCCATCTGATCCAGATATTTTGTTGGGAGTTTTTTTATTACTGCTTCAGTTTTACTAGTTGTAATATGTGTATTCAGATTCTCTGACATTCCTGATTTAGTTTTGGAAGATTATATGTTTCTAGGAATTTATCCATTTTATCCAGATTGTCCAATCTGTTGGCATATAGTTGTTCAAAATATTTTCTTACAATCCCTTGTATTTCTGTGGAGTCAGCTGTTGCTTCTCCTCTTTCATTTCTGATTTTATTTATTTGGGTCCTCTCTGTTTTTTTCTTGATGAGTCTGGCTAAAGGTCTGTCAGTCTGGCTTGTCTTTTCATAGAACCAGCTCTTGGTTTCATTGATCTTTTGTATTGATTTTTTAGACTATATTTTGTTTATTTCTTTTTTCTATACTTTATTGATTATGCTACTATGGTTATCTCATTTTTTCTCCTCTTTATCCCCTCCGCCCTGCACCCCATCCCATCATCCCCACGTCAACATTTTCCCGCCACCGCTTTCCCCCACCTCCCCCATCCCACCCTCAATCCTGCCCCCTATTTTGTTTATTTCTGCTCTGATCTTTATTATTTCCTTTTCTCTATTCGCTTTGGGCTTTACTTGTTGTTGTTTTCCCAGGTCCTGTAAGTATAAAGTTAGGTTGTTTATTTGAGATTTTTCTTGTTTCTTGAGGTAGGCCTGTAATGCTATGAATTTCCCTCTTAGGACTGCTTTTGTTGTACATTGGCACAATCCATAGATTTTGGGTTGTTGTGTCCTCATTTTCATTTGTTTCAATGTATCATTTTGATTTTTTCCTTGATCTCTTTGTTACCCGTCCATTGTTTAGTAACACATTATTTAGCTTCCACATCTTTATGCGTTTTAGTTTTTTTTCTTGTGATCAATTTCTAGTTTCATACCATTATGTTCAGAGAACATGCTTGATATGATTTCATTCTTAAATTTATTGAGACTTGTTTTGTGTCCAGACCTGGTTTATCCAGAAAATATTCCAAGTATCTTGAAAAGAATGTATATTCTTCTGCTTTTGGATGAAATGCTATTAAGATATCAA
This sequence comes from Mormoops blainvillei, assembly GCA_004026545.1. NCBI lineage: Eukaryota > Metazoa > Chordata > Mammalia > Chiroptera > Mormoopidae > Mormoops > Mormoops blainvillei. Next base: position 63,445 of record PVJD01006053.1, on the reverse strand, counting down.
TTAAATCCATCTGATCCAGTGTGTAATTTCAGGCCACCATTTCCTTGTTGATCTTCTGTCTGGAAAACCTATACATTCATGTCAATGGGGTGTTAAAGTCCCCAACTATGACTGTATTTCTGTCAATCTCTTCCTTTATTTCCATCAAGATTCACTTTTCATGTTTAGGTGCTTGTATGTTGGGCACATAAATGTCGCCAAGGGCTACATCCTCTTTTGGACTGCTCTGTATAACACTACGTAGCATCTTTCTTTACCTCTTACTGTAGACTTTGTTTGAAAGTCTATTTTGTCAGATACAAATATTGCTACTCCACCTTCTTTCTTCCCTTTCCATTTGCATGAAATTCCCTTTTCCATCTCTTTATTTTCAATTTGTGTGTATCTTTCATTCTGAGGTGGGTCTCTTGTAGTCAGCATATATGTGGGTCTTGTTTTCTTATCCATTTTAGTGCCCTATGTCTTTTTGTTGGATCACTTAAGCCATTTACATGTTGTTTGTTTTTTAATCCTTACCTGAGAATATGTTTATTGACATATAGAGAGAGGGATGAGGGAGAGAGAGAGAGAGGAACACTGACATGAGAGAGAAACATTAATCAGTTGCCTCCCATACGTGCCCCAACCGGTGCTTGAACCCACAACCTAAATATGTGCGCTGACCAGGAATCTAACTTGTAAACTTTTGGTGTGTGGGACAATACTCCAACCATCTGAACCACCTGGCCTGGGCTAAGCCATTTACATTTAAAGTGATCATGGATAGGTATGTATTTATTGCCATTTTATTCTTTTAACCATGTTCCTCTGGGCTTTTGTTTGCTGGTTTGTTTGTTTGATTGGTTTCTTCTTTCTTCTTCTTCTTAAAGCAGGCCCTTTAACATTTCTTGTAATACCTGTTCGGTGGTAACAAACTCCTTTAGCTTTTTTTTTTTTTTTTTTTTTGGTCTGGGAAGCTCTTTATTTCTCCTCCAATTTTAAATGACATCCTTGCTGGGTAAATTCGTCTTGGTTGTAGGTCCTTGCTTTTGAATACTTTGAATATTTCACACCATGCCCTTCTGACCTGCTCAGTTTAAAAGCAACACTTTTTCTTTTTTAATGTCACTAAAATGATTCCACAGACGTCATGAATGTCAAGTCTGATGAAGCTAATTTCATTTACCTATTTCCAAACATTACTGTTTTTTTTAATGGTTAATCAAGATTTATAAAATTGCAGACTGTTTCTTAACTCTGGAAGACATGGTGGTACAATTCCTCCAACCAGGAGGGATTCTGAAACAGCAATGACAATGTCCTAATTTGCCCAGCACCGAGCAGGATAATGAAACAAATTATGGAGGGATGCAGCTTTCTTTCTCTCAGGAGTCTGGTGGGAGCTACTTCCCACAGTGTTTCTGCTTCCAGGAAGAAAAGTCTAAGATTAGCTTTCTGCCTGACTCCTTGATAGTCAGAGGAGTCTCCACTAGGTCCTATATTCGAACACATTAGGATTCGATGATGGATCCAAACTGTTGAGGAAGTGCACTTGAGCCCATGGTCTACTGGCCTCTGGTTTCGGAAATATTCATCCAGCCAGATATTTAATTTTCAGTGAGGCAGGGGATAGGGTACCTCTCTGGGGTGGCTATGCAGCAGCATATATTTATAATTCATTTCATTTTGGTTTTTAAAAAATAATGTTACTTTACAGTTATATAGTGCTTGGCAATTTTCAAATTTTCATTTGATGCACAAAACAGTTTCAGGAGGTCGCTATTGTTATCCCCATTTTTACAGATGAGAAACTGAAGTTTAGAGAGGTTATGTTGCTTAAATTCAGGTCTGCCTGATTCCAAAGCTTATGCTCTTTTTCTTTCTAACTTTTATTTTGAAATAATTATAGATTCACATGAGGTTACAAAGAAATATACAGAGAAGTCCTGTGTACCCTTGCCCCAGCCTCCTCCAATGTTAACATCTTACACTAATAGAGTATAATATTAAAACCAAGAAAGTGACATTGGCACAGTCCACAGAGTTTACTCAAAGTTCGCCAGCTACACATGTGCTCTGTGTGTGTGTGTGTGTGTGTGTGTGTGTGTGTGTGTAGCTCTTATGCAATTTTTACATGTGCTTTTTATACATAGACTATATATGCTGTTCTACCAATTTTAAATATGAAGTCGGATTATAGGAATGAATAAAATGACTTCCCTCAATAAAACAATATCTATTAACACTTACGTATTACCTAACAGTTTTTCATATCTAGTTGCAATTAAGAAGAAAGAAAAGAAAGAACTCTTATAAACCTCAGCTCTTGGGAGCACTAGTCTATGCTACATGCCTTTATGGGAATATTTTCTGGAGCTGATGATAGTTACGAAACAGGGAAACTTGATTTATTGATAATTATAGCAGCACTAGTCTCTCATGTCAGAAACCTGTAACAGTAAAAGAAAAGTGATCCTACCTTGCCTTCAAATTTAGTTTTATCATCTTCCTTTTCCAGGGAGATCAAATCTGTCTCTGCATAAGATTGCTCAGATGTTTTCTGAAGAGGAGCTAAAGGGACAAAGAAAATCTGCCATTAATTTGGTGATTTGGCGTATAACTACCTCAGCTCGTAGCCTGACTTGAACAAGCAGCTGGACTGTGTTGAAGCAGTTGATTAACAAAGCTAAACTGAGTTGCTGCGGTGATTCCTGAGTTGGAGGTGAACTTGGAGGTGAAGGGGAGATGCAAAGGTAAAACAGGGTCCTCGACCCCAGGCCCCGACATTTGCTCCAAAGAGACAAGTCACACCCAACACCACATGAAACATCCATCCTCAAGAGATCTGAAACCGTAACATGGTAAAAATGATAGCTTCCATCATTCCGGTTTTAAAGGCCCAGCTACAGGATCACTTTCTTTATGAAGTCTTCCTTGACTTTCAAACTTACCAGATTCTTTTATGCACTGCTGCTTGAGCATTTATCACTTGTACTATATTTGATGTTATTTTTGGATTAGAAGACCACGTTCAAGTCTAGGTATCACATACTATTGAATGTATTTTTTCCATTATACATGTCATTAATTTGTGCTTATTATAGAAAATTTGAATAATGCTAAAATCTTACTACTTAACCACAACCATTTGGTCTATTTCCTTACAATCTTCTTTGAGATGCTCTCACTCTCTCTCTACACAAACACACACTCACACACACACGTGACTGTACGAATGCCTTAGCCAGAAAGAACTGTTGCTAATCTGATGATCTAGCACTTGGATTCCAGAAGTGATGGAATAACATTTACTGGTGGATAATGCGGCTGTGGGATGAATCGTCTGGCTGAGTCAGGAGGGAACTGGGCTTTCCTGCTCCTGCTGTCTTCCCTCTGCCACTCCATTTCCCTGCCTCCCTCCCCACAGGCCTCCCAGACATGCGGGAGGCAGCCTTCCTTCAGGCTCCATGGCCATTGGCAGCAAGACTGGGACTTGCTCAGAGGGCTGTATTGGGGGTAATGGCTACAAGGCTAATAAGTAAGTGGTACTTTGAGTTGTTATTTGTCATCATCACCATCCTTATATGTACAGTTCCCTTGGGAAACTCACAGGATACATATCATTAACCTGAGAGGATTTTGAGCATTTCTAGGTCCTCTGGCCAAAATGCCATCCATCTAATGCCACCAGTATATCACCCTGATTCTTACATGTGGTGGCCTTGATGGAGGTTGACCATCTAACTTCCAGAAGGCCCTGGCAACCCTGATTCTATGAGCCAACTGGAAGCAGCTTGGGCTTCCTGTAGGTTTTTCATGGAGGCTACGTCGAAATCTGTAGTGAAGTGCACGTTTGCTGCCCCAGGTTATGTGACCACTGAAGCTCCTCTACGACGACGAGCAATCCTCTGGGCTCCTCACTTTCTGCAGCATCTCTGTCAGCTGAGTGACTCCAGGTATAATAATTGGATACTAAAAAAGCATTCACTGTAATTGGCAATACCCATAACTGAGAAGCACCTGCCCTTAACACTATTAAGTACGATGGCAAAATTAAAGGCAGGGATGTGGGAGCCATGCTGCCATCATTCAAATCTTCCTCTTTCATGTATGAGATGGACATTACAGAGAAATTCCTGTGCTTTAGCTTCTTCATCTGGAAATTGGGGAATAATGAGAAAGTTTATAAGACTGGGTTGTTATGAGGCTTTAATGAATTAATATGTACAAAGTGTTTGGATCATGGTAACACTCAGTACATTTTAGCTATTAGTATAGCCACATGGCATTAAAAAGAACTTTTTTCACATTCCTTATTTAACTTCAAGGAGGTTAAATGTTCTGCATAAGATGCTTAGCTAACAAGAGTCAGAGCTGACTTTCCAGCTCCATCTCTAAGCTCTCTGCTCACGTTCCTTACACTGTGAAATTGAGTAGTTTATCTTGGCACAGACTCAGTTACTAAGGAATCAGACAAATGTGTTTGAAAATCCTGTTAGTGACCTGTCTGAGTCCATACTCAGTGGTTACACTCCAAAACAAAAGTAAAGGATTGTTCTGCAAAACGAACAAGTTGCTTGACCAAGGTCAACGATGCCTGTTCAGACACGACAAAGATCTAGTTACCCAAGAACGGTCATTACCTATTATGAAATTGTGGGCTTGAAAAGCTGAGATACAATCCATCATTCTTGATATACTTACCTGTAAAAAAGATATATCCCTAAAACAATGAGAGAGGCAAAGTCATGGAAGTAAATATAATTTAGTTTGGGAAAGAGCCCTAGAGGAGTGATCAGGAGAATCAAGTCCTGTTTCCTGCCATCCAAGGAGGATGTCTCCAGGTCTGTGAGTGTTTGTATGTATCCGTAGTATGTGTCCTTAAGTATGTCTGAGTATGTGTGTGTGCACCTGGGCACATGTGGAAAAATTCAGGAAAGAAATGCACTAAATTGTTATCAAGGCTTCTAAAAACTGAAATATGTTACAAGAGACGGGGAACTACAAGTTGTACTAAACAGAATTATCAAAAGACCTCATAATTTTCAGATAAACAACCACAGAAAGAATTTGTTGCACAACAGGAAATGCTAAAGGAAGCTTTACAGCCCGAAGCGAAATGACACAAGGTGCTGATTCAGATAAAGGAATAAAAAACACTGCAAATGGTGAATGGGGTGGCAAATATAAAAGGATCTGTATATTTTCTTTTTTCTTCCTCTCTCATAATTTCTTTAAAAGATATGATTGTTTAAAGCAAAACTTATAGCACAATATTGGGCATGTAACATATGTAGATGCAAGATTTATGGTAAGAATAGCACAGAGGGTAGGGAGGTGTGGAATTATGCTGTTCCATATTTCCTAATTTTTCATAACATGCTACAATATTAACTCAAAGTAGATTTCAGTAAATTGAGGATGCATGTGATAATCCCTAAGAGAAACACCGGGGGAAAAACAACGCAAAGAGGTACGTATGCTAAAAAGTCAATAGAGGAATTAAAAAGGAAGACAAAAAGAAATTTGCTAACCCAAAAGAAGGCAGGAAAAGAGGAAGAGAAATTTAAAAAAACATATGAGATAAGTAGACAGCAAATAACAAAACAGTAGCTCTAAATCCAACTGTGCCCTTAATTACATTGTATATAAATGACTACACACTCCAATTAGAAGGTAGAAGGCAACAGAATGTATTAAAAAGGCAAGACCCAAATATATGCTGCCTGCAAGAAATATGCTTTGGGGAGAGAAAGAGAAATAGAAAAATAGGAAAAAGTATTTCATGCAAATGCTAAGCATAAGAAACCTGGGAAGGCTGTTTTAGTATCAAGACAAAACAGACTTTAAGACAAAGAGTTTTACTGGAGGTAAGGAGGGAGGGAGAGACATTTTATAACTGTAAAAGGGCCAGAATATTTGCAAGATATTACAAGCATGGATATGTATCTGCTTAATAACGAAGTTTCAAAATACATGAAGCAACAGATAACATATACAACATGTCCAAGAGTAGTTGTATGGATGTATGATTGTTATAACCTTGGAAAATAAGTCACTCTAATCTACCATATTAACAAAAAAAATGAGGACACCATACGTTCATCCCAATATATAGCACCAAAAAAGCATCTGAAAAATTCAACGACCATTCATGATGAAAGCTCTCATCGAACTGGCATAGATGGGAACACCCTCAGCCTGGCAAAAGGCATGTATGAAACACTAACATCATACTTCAAGGCGAAACATGAACTCTCTCCCTTAACAGCAGGAAAAGACAGGGATGTCTGCCCTCATCACTTCTATTCGGCATTGTGCTGGAGGTCCCAGCCATTACAATAAGACAAGGGAAAGAGGCCTAGAGATTGAAACAGAAGAGGTAAAATTGTCCCTATTCACAGATGATATCATTGTATTTCATCAAGAGATATATTCCTTTAGCTAGTTATATATAGTAATTCTAGTTACTATAGGGGCTTAAAAAAAAACATGAAATGCCTAAGAACTTTACACTAAAAACTGCTATATTGCCAAGAGAAATTTAAAAGGGCCTAAATAAATGGGGAGTTATAATAGCTGTGAACCAGAAAGGTCAATATTGGTACAATAACAGCTCTCCCCAAAGTGATCTATATAGTCAGTGAAATCTGAACCATTATCCCAGCAGAAATTGAAAGGTGATTCTAAAATTTATATGGAAATAAAAAGGGCTCAACAACATAGTCAAAACAATCTTGAAAAAGAATGAAGTTGGAAGACTTACGCTAACTAATCTGAAGGCTTAGTAATAAACTATAGTAATCAAGACCATGTGAGATTGGTGTAAGGACTTATCTATTTTTTAAACTCTTTTCAAAGTACTAACTTGATCACTCCATTGCTAATAGAATCTGGTGGGACTTTTAAAGGTCCTTAATGGAGCCTATTTTATGCTAATGTTATTTGTGCATTTATATTATTCTGCTAGACTGTGAGCTTCTCCTTGCATCCAAAATTTTATCAAACTTTGTAAGTCCTCAATGCCTGTATTATTTTATATTTGTAGTTTGTTTTAAATAACATCTGTCAAAACAACAACTATTTTTTATCATAAACCACCACAACTCGACCCTCATGGGCAATGATAAAACCTGAAGCCACAAAACTTTCTTCCGCAGATAACCTACCCAAGATGGAGGGCTGGCTGGTTTTCGGTGACACCCATTTTGGGGAGGGCTCAGGATGTGGGGCCACAGGCTGCACCGGGCGAGTCTGTCTGGCTGCCAGTTTCATCAGACTCATTTGCCTCTTGTGAAATATTTCCTGTACATCGCCCAGCTTCTGCAGGACTTTCTGGGCTTTGGCCTGCAGGAACAAAAGCAAATCATTAGATCCTCTGCACTGAGCCTGAGGACATGACACATTCCCTTTCTCCCATCTTCCCGTCTCCCCCCGTCCCCAACCTCCTTTAGGTGACTCTCCTCTGGGTGTCCATATGCAAGTTATCCCGTGTCTCACCTGGCACCGGAACTGTGCTTCTAGGTGTCTGCATCTCCTATTTGATTGACGATGATTGTACCTTTTTCACTACTCCATCTCCAATGCCTGCATGCTCACTAGCACAGAGTAGTGCTTGGTAAAAATATAGTGAGTGGATAAATGTTCACTAAGCCATGTCCATTAATGGTAGAAAAGGATGCCGTGGGCCATGGATAAGGGGCATTAGGTCAATTTACAAACCAGGACAATTTAAAAATAAGGAATGTACTCTGAGTAAAGGCCCTGATGGAGGAAAGAGTTAAGTGTTCTGGGGTGAAGAGATGACTAAATTCTGAAACAGAACCAAGGAAACCAAAAGCACTTATAATTTTAAAAAGATAGCCATTTAAATGCTATTCAGGTTGACTCTTCTGTATATAAGTAGGAAGTAAACTGAAGAAATACCAGGGTAGAGGTGAAAGTTACAAACATTCCCATAACTGCCTATATACTGAGAGGCAGAGATTCAGGAGAGCAAGAAACCAGGCCTGAAAGTGCGAGTTTCACTAAGGCCTCACTTCCAGCCTAACGCCCTTCTAGCTCTGGCGGGTCAAGGAAAGTGAGGAGCCTTTTCTATATCATGCTGACTCTGACATCTGTCTTGCAAATATCTTTTTGAATCCTCACCTGAGGACATTTTCATTGCTTTGAGAGAGAGGACGGGAGAAAAAGAAACATCAATGAAAGAGAGAAGCATTGACTGGCTGTGCCCTGACCAGGAATTGAACCTGCAACCTTTTGGTTTCAGGATGACGCTCTAACCAGCTGAGCCACACCAGATGATTTTAACCACCAAAGAAAGGACCTGAAATTAGAAGAGCTGAACCACCAGGAGCCATGCAGGGTGCTTTGAGGATGCCTAACTCTGAAAGTACAAGCTCAGCACTTACCCAGGAGGTGGGAGGCGGCTGGGGAGAGGTTTGCCACATTTTGCAACTAGAAAAGTAAATTTGTCTTTTTTATGCTGGGCTACCTCCTGAGGGAAGGAGACGGTATATCGGAGGCAGGACTGGAGTGTCAGTTACAGAAAAACTCTTCCCCTACAGCCCGAGGGCCCTGTCAAGGCTGACTGATCTCCGCACCCAGATCTAGGGCTGGTCTCACCCTGTGGGTGGTCTGAGTGCAGACCCGCACTGTCGATAGCGCAGCCACTAGCCAGGGGAGGCTCTCTAGCACCTGAAATGTAGCGGGTCTGAACTGAGCTGTGCTGGCAGCGTCAAATGCACACTGGATTTTGGAGACTTAGAATCTACAAAGAACATAAAATACCTCAATAATTTTTGATATCCATTGCATGTTGAAATGATATTTTGGACATAGGTTAAATAAAACATTTATTTCGCTGGTTTCTTTTCACTTTTCAAAATGTGGCTCCTAGAAAATCTTATCAGCTCACATATGTGACTTGCACAGTATTTCCGTTGGACAGTATTGGCCTAGACCAGGAGCTGGCAAACTATTTCTGTAAAGGTCTGAACAGTAAAACTTTCTGGCTTTGCACACCACCTGGTCTCTGTGATAACTACCGTACTCTGCCATCGCTGCATTAAAGCAGCCATATGTAATAGATAATACATAAATAAGTAAGTGTGGCTGTGTTCTGATAAAACTCTAAGTACAAAATAGATGGCAGGCAGCCTTGGCCGACAGGTTACACTTTGCTAACCCCTCGTCTCAATTTAGCTCAGGGTCTGTGTTTAAATAGTCTCTTTAGAGAATGTGCCTTTGGCCTCAGGAAGCACAGTTGTACAGTGCACTTGAGGCTCTGATAACACAGCTATGGGTCCAAGTCCCAAAAGAAACCAAATTCCCTTACATCAGGGTGATGGCAACGTGAGCTTTATGGTGATAAGAATTGGTGACCAGCCACTACTACCCTGCCCTTCTGGCCCAGTGACGAGTTTGAGGAAATTGAGTTAACTGCTGCACAAAATAAGAAATCTACCGTGGAGGCTGATGAACAAGGTGAAGGGACTAAGCAAAACAGAAACAAAAACAAACCTCATAGACAGACAACAGTACGGCGATTACCAGAAGGAAATGGGGGCGGGGAGCCTGGAGAGGGTAAAGGGGAGTAAAAACGGTGATGGAAAGAGACATGAATTTGGGCGGTGAACGCATAAGGCAATATATAGAAGATGTATTATAGAATTGTGCCCCTGAAACCTATGTAATTTTATTGACCAATGTCTCCCCAGTACACTCAATTAAAAAAAAAAAAAAGTCTGAATGAGGTCAGTGCCATATGCTAGGCAAAGCCCAGCGGCTCTCCTCTGGGACTGGGCAGGACTCCAGTCATCTTTGCCCTTTCGTACCTATCCCAAGATCCCAGAGTGAACCCTGCAAACAGTTCACTGGATTAAACTGAGACATTCAGAAGAAACCCTAAATTCCTAAGCTCTGATCAGGGGGAGGTTAGTGCAAGATTAACAGCTGCATTTCCATCTTCCATATCGAAATCAGAATTAGCTTTCTCGAATGTGAATATGATCATGTAACTCACCTGTCCAAAAGCCCTACGGTGGCACCTCACTCCTCATCCTACAGCACCAGGCTCTTCATAGTTGACCTGCCCACGGCCTCCCCGTGTGCCCCACTGTCTCTCCATTTTATATGCTCTTGGACCTGGGTGCATTGGCTGGGGAAAGGCTTGTCTTCTTCCACACCGCCGGCACCTTGGCTGCAGGGGCTGCCCTGTATTGCATTCTCAGGTAAAGCACAAACTGGGTACCCTATCAATATCTGAAGAACTGAACTTTGCTGTTTGCTACTAAGATTGTTTCATTCCCTACACTGGGCGGCAGAAGTGAACGAGGGAGGAAAAGCAAAGCAGCAGCCCCGGGGGCGGCGCCTGGGGCCCCGACGAGGCGCGGCTGCTGCCAGAGCAGCAGTTCAATGGCTGACGGCGTTTTGATAGCCATTATGTCTTGGATGTAGCAGAGTCCATCTTTTAGACCAGTTTTGTAGAAACAAACTTTATTTTTTGAATAGTTTTGGAGTTACAGAAAAACTGCAAAATAGTACAGAGAGCTCCCATGTGCTCCGTACCCAGTTTCCACTATTACTCACAGCTTGCATTACTGTGGTACATTTGCTACAATCTATGAATCGATATTGACCCATTATTATTTTTAAAAAACCTATTACTATTAAGTAAAGTACATACTTTATTTAGGTTTCCTTAGCTTTCATCTAAGGTGCCCTTTCCCCCCAGGATACCATATTATATTTAGTCGTCATGACTTTGGCTCCTCTTGGCTGTGACCATTTCTCAGCCTTTCCTGGTTTTGGACGACCTTGACTATTTTGAGGGGTATTGGTCAGGTATTTTGTAGAAAGTCCCTCAGCTGATACTTATCTGATGATTTTCTCATGATTAGACTGAAGTTACAGGGAGTTTTTTGGAAGACCATGGAAGTAAAGTGCCACTTTCATCACATCATGTCAAGGGTACATACCTTCTGCATGATTTAATGCTGTTGATGTTGACCTTGATCATGTGACCGAGGTAGTATGTATTAGTTTTCTCCACTGTAAAGTCATCCTTTTATTTCTCCTTTCCCATACTGTACCCTTTGGAAGCAAGTTACTATGTGCAGCCCACGCGTAAGGACGGGGAAGTTTTGCTCACCTCCTTGAGGGCTAAGTACATAAATAATTTGGAAGTCTTTTGCATGTGAGATTAGTTTCCTCTCCCCTGTTGATTTATTTATTCCCTCATTTATATCAGTATGGATTCATAGAGATCTATTTTATACATTGGGTTGTAATTCAGTGCTACCCTGTTAATTTTGTTGTTCAGATTGTTCCAGCATTGGCCATGGGGGACTCTTCCAGTTGTTTCCTATGTTCCATCATTGTGGTTTGTTTTGTTTTTAGCAGTTCCTTACTTTTGGGCGTTGTAATATGCTCTGGAATCATCTTGTCTATTTCTTCCCCCAGTCCTAGAATCAGTCATTTCCCCCAGGGGCCTGGGTCTCTTATTGAAGAATGGTGTTACTATGGAAATGAAGATCAGGGTGCTAGATGTGTCATTGGTACTGGGGGGTCATTGCTTGTAGGTCTGAGTAAGCAGATGCGTTTGTCTATACCAACCTGCGCATAAACATATACCTTTGAATAGTTCTATGTGTATAAAGGACCGGTTTTGACAATAGCCATTACCCCTCAGTGGATAAAACTTCTTCTGACACCACAGGATATTTAATCTTATGACCTAAAATTTTACTTCAAACCAAAAGAATAGATGGGCTTTGGGGATATTTTGATCTGTTTTACCTAAATGATTTTTTTCAAAGCTTTTTTTTCTCCTCTAATCCTCTCCTTCCTTCATGTTTCTACCTGTTCCCCAGAAGTGGCTTATTGCGTTTTATTCATTTCCTGGTGGGTGATCGGGAACTGGCTGCGTTTAGCCAGCACTGCAGCTGCAGCCACAAGTCTCTCTGGTTGACCTGATGTGCTCATTTGGAGCAGCTCATGGGGCTGGGGCTGGGTGAGACCGTTCTGCCTTAGGAATCTGACCTGAGTCTATTGATACTGGGTGTTCAGTGCAGCACCTACTCCAGATGGGCCTTCCCTTCGTCCCTTCTGCAGGGAAGTTGAAGGGACCTTGTGTTGAGGGAAGGTGGTCTGCCCACCCCGCCCCTCCCCATCTCAAGGTCACACCTTCCTCACAAAACTCACTGCAAGGAGTCAGGGAAAGATCACTAAGGTACAATTCCACACCAAGCTGCCCACACTGCACCCGGTCCACTCTCATACCTGCCTGCCCACTTGTTTGGCAAACATGGATCGGACACCAGGCACAGGGTGGGCACAGGGACACAGGGACACAGAGGTGGATGAGGCTTCCGCCCTTCCGGAGTTCCCAGTGTAATAAAGCAAGACAGATATTAAAAATAAATAATTGGACTACAGCATGGTGTCATATTAGAAAATAGGTTTTTAGCCTGAGTCCATGAATGGTCTTCAGGGGTCTCCTAAAATTAATTCTAAAAAGTTATTTATGCTGAATAGTCCCTGTTTGTCCCCCGCGACATCTTCTCTACCCTGCCTTGTGTCCCGGGGAGCTAACCTGTTCAGGCTCTGTCAGATGGGTTCATTTGCCTGTGGGCTTTTAGTTGGCTTTGGCCAATGGGAAGCTCCACCACAAAATCTGAGAGAAGAAGAGAGAAAAGCAGAGGTATATATTTCTCTACCACTGGCTGTAGTCCTCTGCCCAAGGCCACAGCCCTTACCTGCTGCCTCTCCTACAGTCACAGCTGTATTGTGTCCTGGGTCCCCTTTGTCTTTCTTTAAAATTAGGGGTGGTAACTGCTTCCTGTTTCTTGATAGCCCCGGGGTGCTTCACTATCCCTGTTGGGTTCCCTAAATCCTGCCCCTGTCTTTGTAGAAGTACCTACATCAAACTCCCGAAAAAGTAGGTGGATCAGATTCTCAAAAGGGCCCATGACTCAGAGGAGGTGAAGAAGCCACTAGAGCAGAGGCGCAAATGAAGTGATGTGGATATCAGAGGGTAGTGTGCTCTCCATAACTCCGCTGGCCTCACGGAAGAATATTACTCTCAAAATGCAAATCTGATCAAGTTGTTCCACTGCTTAGAGTCTGCAGTGGCTTCCCACCGCTCTTAGAATGAAGGCCAAACTCTGTAACATAACCCACGAAGCCCCGCCTCGCCTGTCCCTCTCTAACCTTTGTTTGCTCTCTGAACTCCAGGTGCCCTGGCCCTCAGGTTCTGCACTTGTGCCAGGCTCCCTCCAGCCCTGCGGCCTTTGCACACGCGGTTCCTCTGACTGGAAAGGACCCCCATCCTCTCTACTCATTTACTAGGACTTGGTTCAGATGACCCCCAGTCTAGGTCAAGTTCCTCCATCATACTTGATTGGACCCTGAATCCCAACTCCAGAGCACTTAGCTCAGCTCAGAACATATTTTTGTGATTTGTGTTTGACATTTATTAATGTCACTCTCTCCCCCTAAACTGTAACTTCCATGAAGGATGGAACCATGCTTATTTCTGTTCACTGTTGTGTCCTCAGCACAGTGGATGATATGTCAGAGATTCTCATAAGGATCTGTAGAGAAATGAACGGCTGAAGGTGATATTTGAGTCAGACTGTGAAGAGTCAGTTTGCCAGGAAGTAGTCTGTCAGGAGTCTAAGAGGCCGCCTGAGGGCTCAAGCGCTGGTTAACTTGCTCAGTATATCCTACCTGGACTTAGGCAACAGGCAAAGTCCCCAGTGCCGCCTTCCCAACCACAGGATGAAAATAACCCATCAACATTACCTTTACATCAGGCGTGAGTATCATCTCAAACTGGTTGTAAAACTCCTTGGAGCTGGGCAACTGGTACTCCTTCGCTGTGCCCAGGAATGCCTCAATGTCATTCAAGGCAATGTCAACACCTTCTCGCGACTGGCACTTGTCTACAGCTTGGGAAGCCAAGAGGTAGATTCCCGCTTCACACCACTGGCTGACCTTTTGAAAAGAAACACAGTATGCCGTTAGCCTGACCACAAGTCAGCCACCACAATCCACAGGAGGTCAGAGCTCCTCTAGGGTCTGCCGGGATTCTGAGACAATGGGAAATTTGTCATGGGACAGCACCAAGTTGAGAGGTCTCACCACTGTAAATACAACTGTGGGGTGGACAAATCCAAACCAATTTTACATCTGTCCACTTTTAAGGGAAGTCACTCAATCAGTAAAATATATAATTGCATAAACATTCTTCTCTCTTTCTACTGACAGTAATTATTATGCCTCCAGGAGGAGAAAGTTAAGTATTTCTAAGTTTGGTTTAACTATAGAGAAATGTAACCAATGACTTTTTGGGTTGACCTTCTAGGCCCCTTGTCTGGCTTCCTAACTGGTCACCAGAGCACAGGGCGGTTAATGAGGCAGCAGACCCTACGTGCTTTACTGGGGGAGGGACTGCCTTTCCAACAAAAACACCGCTTTCCTCTGCCCAGAGTTGTTCTTAGTGTCATTTGTCCTTCCCAAGGAAGCACCCGAGAATGAAAATTTCTGTAACTCAGAGTAGCAATACTCAAACTTTCCAGAATACTCAAATGAAATCAGATAGGTGATGAATTCTAACGATTCAACTTTTAAAAGATGTAAACAGAAAGACAAGGGCCCTTATGATACCTGAACATTCGTATGAAAAGGAGCTTCTACTGCAAGTACACCTGCATTTCCATTCCACGGGACCCGAAGAGCTATGTAAAATAACTATGCAGGGGGAAAACGCTGCACAGTGGTTATTGCTAAGTGGGAAATTACAGGCAACTGAAATCTTTTATTTTTTTCCCTGAATTATCTACATTGAATATATACTGTTTGCAGAATAACAAAAAACAATAAAGTTATCTAAAAATTAATGATTACCACAGCATAGGGATGAGAAGGGAGCGGGATGCGTAGGTGTCCGTGAGTAACTTTTTTCCTACATTTTTGGATTTTCAAAATAATATGAAATCAAGCCTTAATATATACCATGACAACTTCATCTTGAAACATCATGCCTAGATCTGCAGAAAACATTAAGCTGGGGTCTTCTGTGGAGTCACAGGGGCTACTTGCTCTCCTAGACACACACACAGTCTCCCTCTCACCCCGTCCCCACCCCCAGCATTAGGCTATTGTCTCTGGAGCAGATACGGAGTGAGGACAACAGCAGTTGATCCCGCTGAGAGCTTCGCACACAGAGCAGACAGCACAGCAGGTCATTTTGAACCACTTGCTTCTGGAACAGCTGTATTTCATTGACATTAAAATCCCTTTGGCAATGAGCCCTGGCTGATGTGGCTCAGTGGACTGAGTGCCAAACTGTGAACCGCGGGGGGCGGGGGGTGTGCATTGCTGGTTTGATTCCTGGTCAAGGTGTATGCCTGGGTTGCAGATAGGGTCCCCGGTCGGGGCAGGGGGTGCCACAGGCAACCACGCATTGATGTTTCTCTCCTTCTCTTTCTCCCTCCTTTCCTTTCTCTCTAAAAATAAATAAATAAAACCTTTTTAAAAAATCCCTTTGGCAATGGGATGATGTACGGTCTGGGTGAGCGCCTCCATCATCAGAGAGCAAGCGATGGGGGAATGGAGCACACCGACTCATGGCCATGAGCCACATGCTGCCTGGAAATAGCTGACAGGGAAGGCTACCGAAGTCACTGCCCCTGCTGACCGGGCGCTTGTCCAAGAGATCACTGCCAAGGGCACCAGAGGCTGTACTCCCTCCCTGCGAGCCTTCGGCACACATAGCATTGCTGTCTAGTCTAAGGGGCCTAGGGTTTGGAACTTGGCAGTCCTGACTTCAAGTCTGCAACCCCCTCCTTGCCCCATGTGCAGTCTTGGGCAATCACTTATCCCAGCGTTTCTCAGTGTGTCCCTGTACTACCTGCACCAGAATCACCCACGCACTTACGGAAAACACCGATTCCTCGCCATCATCCTAAACGTACCGAGTCTCAGTCTTCACAGTGGTACCCCAGGGAATCTGCCATACAGCAGGCAGGCGATTCTCACACACCCAGTGTTACGACCCATTGACTTAATCATGTTGAGTATCAGGCTCTGCCTCTGTAAAATGAGGCCATCGATACCTTCCTCGTAGCTTGTCTTGAGCATTAAATAGATAACATAATTATACTCTCAGTAGGAACGTAGCAGATGCTCAATAAAGGGCAGGAGTGTATAATGCTCATTGTAACTTGAGCTTCTCCAAAAGGATTCACAATCTAATAGCTTCAGATGAGACGCACTTTGCAAATATAACGCTTGGTCTCTATATGCCTGAAGGGGAATCAAAAAGTGTCCCACAGAGCCAGGGCAAAACACACTCTTTGAGTCTGGGTCCACTCGGAGGGAAATGGACTTAGTTCATCTAACGGGATGCGGAGGGGTGGCTGAGGCACTTTGACCTTCAGTACCTCTGTGACCTGGAATCTGCAGCTTTTCATGCCTCTTGAGCACTGCTTCACATGAAGCTCTTTATCCTCTCAGCAATCTCGTGGGGCAGGGAGATCAAGTATGATGAAGGCTACTTTACAGAAAATGGTGCCGACATCATGCTCACAGCTTTGTTTTGCTCACCTTGTCCAGCTGTCTGTGCAACTCCAAAGACTTTCCTAAAATGTTACTTCTTTTCTTGTTTTCATTGGTGAAGTCATCGCAGAGGCGCCTGAGCTCCACGCACTTGGGTCTGATGGAGTCTGCGGCATAGTGGTGGCTGTGGATGTGCTGGTCCCCGATTATGGCAAGCAGCTGGGCTTTTTCCAAGGGCTCCTGCAAAGCGAACGTGCACAGCCAAGCATCACGAGCCGGGTCGGGGCAAAGCTCTTACGTGCCTGACACTCACTGTGTGCCCAGGTCCTAGAGGGAGGCTAAGGAGATGCCGATTCAGGCTTTAGGCTGAGTCTGGGGCTGAGGAGCCTGGGCAAGGTCTTCCTTCCCAAGAAGTCCGTCCTCATCCAGGGTTGCCTGTACCCTGGAGAAGAGCAAGTCATTCATTCAGCTGTTTGCTGAGCTCGGGGTAGGCACTGGGGATACGGTGTGAACAAGCCAGAAACTGTCAACCTAATGGAGCACGCACATATTAAGTAACTTATACAAATAATTAAATTATTACAATGTGATAAGTTCTAGGATGGAAGTGTTATACTACACAGAATAGAAGACTCTGAATTCCACTGGGAACTAAATGGAAAAAGGAAAGACATGGGGCCCTGAGGACAGTGGGGAATGAGCTGAAGTTAAGAAAAGGTCAAGGCCTGCTTGGGACAACTCTATGGGGGAGTCATGAGACTTAAGAAATATGTTTCTTAACGAAGTCCTCCTAGCAGATCTTCGGATCCAGGTGTGGTCCTGGGAACCCCGACAGGGAGCCAAGGCCTGAAGTCAGGGACAAGCCAGGCAGTCAGGGCTCGGCCGAGAGGGTTAGGCTGCAGGAGGAGGGGGAAAGCCACTGTGGCTGCAACGGAGGAGGGAGCAGGAAGGAGTAGGAGGCGCAGTCAGAGAAGAGAGAAGGGCACCGGCCTGGCGAGAGCCCTGCTGTTACTGTGAGCGCTTCGGCTTTTACTCATTGTGACATGGGACACACTGGGGGTTTTGAGGAGAGGGTCTCATTCATGAAAGGATTGCTGCAGCTTGGTGTTGAGGATGACAGAGAATAGGCAAAGCAGGGAGACCGGTTGGGGGGGCTACTGCAGGCATCCAGGTAAAAGATGTGGTTTAAACAAGGCTGACAACGGAACTAATTCCTGCCTCAGTGCCTCCCCCAGGGTGCTCCTCCCAGGGGCATTCAGGCCTGAACTCTCAGCTCTCCTCCTGGCAGGACCTTCTCTGACTGCTGTATCTAAAGCTACTCGCCACAACGCTCCCAGGCCCTCTCCCCCACTTTGTTTTTATTTTCTAACAACACTTACCTCTATCTGACAATATCTTTATTTACTTCAGTGTATAATTTCTCCCTCCTTTACCCACTTCTGCCAGTATGTAAGCTCCATGAGAGCACTTAGTAGGCATCCCATAAATATTCAATCAATATAATGAATGAATGAATGAATGAACAATATAATGAATGAATGAATGCACTAGATGATGCAGTCATCCGCTTGGTTGGAATTGTGTGAAACAACATTGACCTGTGAGTCAACACAGATGACTGCCACAGTCTCCAGGAGCACAGAGATCATATGCGTCCTTGCTGACCATGGTGAGCATCAAGTATGCCCCATTTGCCCTGGTTTAACTGTTTATAGTAATGTAACAGGGAATATATAGGGGGCCCCCAAACCCCACTAACATGGCTGGGGGGAGGGGAGGTGGAGCAGGGTCCCCGAGAGTTACTCTGCGTGTCTAAAGAACTTGGCCAGCATTTTAGTAATGCTAATAGCTGTGCCTGCTGGCTCAGAGCCAGGGAGATGGGCACGACTCTAACCCGTCCGGCAGCCAGGAGTCGTTCCCCTGGCTACAGTACTTGCATGAGAGTTTGGAAACAGCCACGCCTGCCCAGACTAACAATAGCAGCCAAGAAAGGCAGAAGAGACGTGAGGGCTGGCAGAGGTAGCCGACTGCAGAAGGAGTCGGAAGGAGGGTCACAGAGGAGGGGCAGGATGAGGATTTAAACTCAAGCACGGGGCAGCCATGCTCTCTTAGCCCTACAGGGGTCTCCTACGCAGCTTAGAAAGGAGTGGAAAAGCAGGATGTAGCAGCCGTGCGGCTCTGGATTAAGAGCAGGAGCCTAGCCGAGCATGGATGACTGGGAGAAGCTAGAACGTTAAAAAGGGAATCTGCCTAGTGAAGCTACAGACTTCTATTTCTTTTCCTGAGAGATAATACTTCCGACTGGCCTGGTTTGGCAAGGGGAGGCAGGGCCTGTGTATGTTTATGGGTATTTAGTTTTAAGGGACTTTGGGACTTAAAAACAGCATTCTACCAGTATTCTGAACCTGTATAACTTTTGAATAAACAGTTCCTTTCCTTTTTATAAGGCTCTGGCATTGGGAGTCACGGGGTTTTTGGCAGCAGACAATAGAACCCATTGATTCTGTTATAGTAGCACAAGATTTACAGTAACACATGATGACTCCGCGTGACGACAACTGGCCGGCCCCCTCTCGACTTACAGTCATTCGTGGTTTCAATAACCTCCAAACCACTCTCCCTACCCAGACGCCAAGCTCTGCAAAAGCCCACATCCTTCTTAACACCTTCTGAATTCTGAGCACTCCTTCACCGCCTCCTCATCATTGCTTGTTCGAGCCTTCATGCTTTCTAGCGGGGACAGCTGGCCTCTCTGCTCTCCTTCGGGCTGTCCTTCAAACCGTGCCCCACATGCTGATGAAGCAGTGATTCCGATCCAACATTTATCATGTCTACACCGCTCCCAAACTTCAAGTCTCTTCTTGCTCCCTACGGTCTTCAGGAGAAAGTTCAAACTCCCGAGCTATGCACAGAAAGCCTTTCATCATCAGCCTCATACCTATGCCTCCTCTTCCTCCAGTCCCCTCACCCCCATACTCTGCTCTAACCAGACTAATGATCCATCTGTAGTTCCCTAACTATTCAGGCCGCTTCAGACCTCCATGCCTTCTCTATCTGCTCTCTCTGCCTAGAAAGCCCCATCTTTTCCTCATCACCCCTGCTCCCAACCGCTCTGCCTCCCACCTCCCGCTGCACCCGCGCTCCTCTGGAGCGAAATCTAAATCACCCTTCAGAGCCCATCTTCCCCAGGACACTTTTTCAAACTCCCCCATTTTATTCCGATGCCCCTCCTCTGTGCTCCCATAACACTCTGTGCCCTTCTTGATCAGGACACACGCTGCCCTGTATTGTGATCGCTTATCTATTGCCCTCACTAGGCCGCAGGCCCCTGCAGGCACACGCCAGCTCTTATTCAACCTAAAACAGTACATAGCACAAACTAGGTGCTTAAGAACAAATGACCGTTGTGCAAAACAAAAAGGAGAAACGATTTACAAATCAAGCAGTGGCTATTTAAAAGAACTTGGGGGTAAATACCCAGTGCACTTGTTCGGAACAGCTAAGGCCCTGATGTACCGGTCACCATTCCTGAAAGGAGGTCAGAATGTCCACTCCTTAGGCCACGATTTCGAATTGTGTTGCTCACTGCTCTGTCCTCGGGACTTAGAACAGTACTTGGCATGGTAGGATATCAATAAATATTGGCAGAATGAATGAAGAACACATGAGACACTCTTACTAGGACTGCTCAGCCACTGCACGTTGAACCTAGGAGACATTCTGCAGCACAGAGAACTGACCCCACTACCTCGGTGACATTAGCGACAACAGCTAACATTCGACAGCTAACAAGACCTTACTACTGGGCACTACCCTGAACGCTGGCATCGAGTGTTTCTTCTCCTCTCACAACAAACCTTTTAATATAGGTGCTGTTTTACAAAAGAGGCGTGAAGGCACAATGGCCCACGGTGACCCGGGCAGAAAAGAGAGGAGCCAGGCTTCGAACTCAGGCAGCCTGGCTCCAGGATCTGCCTCGGATCACCGCGTATGGAAGAGTGGCTACACTTGTTCCGCCTCAGCAGAGAGGCCTTAATTGGCTGATTAAGCCTGTCTGACTTCGGTCAATAGAGAAGCACGAAAACTTGGCCAGGAAATCTCTGTTGACTTTCTTTTCGTTAAGTCCAGCTGCCTAATTTATTAAGAACAAGACCAGTCTTCGGGGAACAGGGAGCTTCATCACAGGCTATTTCGCAAGAGCCATAGCTTGCCCTTCACTTGGCATGTGGCACCTTAACCTTCACAACCGTTCTCAAAACATTTGAGATTTTTGGAGAAAAGATAGGAGTAATAGGTCCAAATGGATCTTGGGGAAAGATCATACCTGTAAATTAGGAGCCATCCCTGGACAGCTGGAAGGTGACTCAACTCATTTTGCCTTCACAGGAACTCTGTGTGGTAGGAATTATTATCATCCATTTTTCAGCTGAGAAAATATGTCCAGAAAGGCTAAGAAACTTGGCCAAGGTCCTAGGGCCGCATAGTGGCAGTTGTTAGAACTGAGTTGTTTGAATCTGGTTCTGTCGGACTCCAAAGCCTATGTTCTCATCTTCCAGCCCACTCGGCCTCCCCATATGTGTTATGATAATTGCTATGCAACCACAACTATCAAATCTTTCAAAGACCTTTACTGTAAAACCTCCATATCACAGCTTATTTTTAAGTCTATACGGCTCCTGCTCATCATAAATAAGAAATCAAACCTAAGTAAAAAAGTAATAGTGAGAAAGAAATGCTTAAATCTGGTACTCTGGTCACAAGCCTATCGGCTGCTGAAAATTGCAGGAGGCGGGATAGTCAAATTGCAGTATGTAATTCAAAAATATTTATTATAATAACAGCTTATTTTCCTCCTGCTATGGAGAAAAATAATTTTTCTCCTCTACTGCTATGATGGAGGAAAGATGAGAGTATTTACTGTAGAAGAAAATCGTGAGAAAGAGTGATGCTGCCGTATCAGGGAGCCCAGAAGGGGCCCGCAGATAATGGTATAGGATGGAAGGCGTGTACAGGGAAGCGGGCCAGGTGACACAAGAAAGGCAGCCAGTTAATGCCTACTGAAGCTGAGCCACAGGTACATGGGGGTTCACTGTAATAGTCAATGTACCTTTGCATGTGTTTGAAAATTTACATACACATACCAAAAAAGTCATGTCCCCTCTAGCTAGAGTATGTCACTGGGAGGTTAATAATCTGCGTTCCGTGCCTTCTTGGACATAGTAATGTAACCACTGGCCCCTGGCCTCGGGGGCAAGGGCCAAGGCTGAAAGCAGGCTAGTTCTCCCTGCGCCGCGTTGGTCTGTTCATTGCAAGTTCATCACCGAAGGCCCCAGCATGCTTCCCTGCCAAAAACTCTACAGCACATTCTGTTTCTGTAAGTCAGAGAGTGGGCTGAAACTACTGTTTCTTAGAATTTAAAAAAAAAAAAAAAGAGAGAGCACTCAAAGAATTGCTAAACCCTCAAACTAAAACGAGAGAGAGAGAGAAAGAAAAGAAAGAAAGAAAGAAAGAAAGAAAGAAAGAAAGAAAGAAAGAAAGAAAGAAAGAAAGAAAGAAAGAAAGAAAGAAAGGCTCAATCAGCACGCAACAGGAATGCGGCAGCGAGTTGGCTCAGAGGCTGCCCATCAGGATGACATCACTGCACAGGATAAGTTGGCAACAAACCAGAAACCAGTGTGTGGCTGTGCCAAAAGGGAAGTCAACTCCTGAGTGTGGAATGAAGGATAAACCCTAAGCAAGTTTCGGCAGATTCCAGCCAGGTTCTTTTAACACTTAGACAAATGGAAAGATAAGCCAAGTCCTTATCATCTGAAAAAACAATGCCTCTGAGTGAAGATGTGTTAAAAGGGTCCCAGTTATGATAAGATAGTTTTGTTCAGTTCACCCAAAGGCAGAGGAATAGGTCTACTGGCATCCTTTAGAAAATAAATAAAAAACAGGGTAAACGAGGCACAAGATGGGTAAAACCAATCTGCCTGGGCCCTTCTGCAGTGGGCTAGTCCAGCTGGTTCAGGAACTTTGTCCACGGGAGACGGATCATTTGGTTCACAGAGTTTTCCTATGTCCCATGACAACAGGTTGTGCCCCTAGCTCCAGTCAGCGATCTTTAAAGTATGTACCGAGGATCAAAAGTCCAGGGAGGAGGGCAGAAGAGAGAATGTGGATGCAGTCATGCAGATCTAACCCCGCTATTTAAAACACAATCCAGAGGGCCCTGCAATTGGATTTTATTCCCACTCCACTGAGAATAAAATCCAGTCCTCACACCATTGCTCCCACCTTGTTCCTACCTAGCTCACTATGTTCCAGCCGCACGCCTTGAACTCACTCATCTCATTCCTGCCTCAAGACCTGGCACTTGCAGCTTCTCGGCCTTAAACGCTCTTCCCCAAATCTTTGCATAGCTATCCAGACCTCAGACCAAAGGTCACCTTCTTCAGGAGGTCTTTTCTGACTACCCTAGCTGAAGTAGCAGCCCCAGTGACTTTCTATTATATCCTGTCATCTTCTTCATACCACTTGTCATTGTCTGAGGTTATCGTTTATTTGGTTACTTTGCATACATATTTATCTCTGTCCAGTAGAATGCAGGCTCCACGAAAGCGGGGTCTTGACTGTCTGGTTTGCCATCATCCTCACAGAACCACAGGCAAGGTAATGAATGAGCACCTTCCTGGTAGGTCAGTAGCTACCTTCATGGTAGCTAGGACCATGTTTTTCAAGCCAAAAATACAAGCACTGGGCTTGATAAGGCATTTTTCTAATATATAAATGTATATAAGTGAAAGTACATAGTATCTACAGTTAATAAGGACTTCTTCTGAAAACAACTAAAATTACATAAAATTGGGACAATCTTGGAGGACCTAAGACATATCTGATACAAGAAGTTGTGTTTTTTCATTGTGGGGTAATGTTTCTGATGACTTGTGCCTTCAGCACTGAAGTGTTTCGCTGTCGATGATCACTGATAACAGAAGTATTGCTCGATAGGGAGTGAATTGCTCAATTCCTGAGTGAAAGTCGGTGCACAGGTGGGTTCAGGTGGTCACACATGTGCAGAAGACCTTCTGCTCGGAATCCACTGCTGACAACTCTTAGAATCAGAGTGGCCTTAGTTAGCAATTATTATTATTCTCTAGGGGAGTAGGTCTCTAAATATAATGTGTGTGTCAATTGCCTGGGGGTCTTATGAAAATGTAGATTCTGACTCTGAGATGGGGCCAGAAATTCCTTATTTCTAAGAAGTTCTTACTCACATGACATCTATGCTGCTAGTCAGAGGATCACACTTTGAGAAGGAAATACCTAGTACTACAAAATTACCATCTGGGAAATGTGCCTCTGGATTAGCTCAGAAAGAAAGTGTTAACCATGTAATATGTAGTCCCCAAGAGACAAAAATATAGGGAAGCTAATTAAAGAAAAGCAGAAAGGAACTTCTCTGGAAAGAGACGACTGGCTTTCCATAAATAAGCTGAATTTCCATAAGTGTTCATAATAACCTGAATTTATGAGAACTTAAAATAGACTCACTCCTAAGTGTTGACCTGTGTGCAGATCTGGAAAGCTGTTTCATTTTGTTAGGAGAATTGAGAAATATCTCTTCCTTTACAAGTCTGATATTTACAACTCTTGGGACACGAGAAAGGAGAAAGCGTTGCCAAATTCGGTAGTAACAGAAATAAGGGGACCCATTTCCCCCTTTTCACTGCCTTGCTTATTATAAAACTAGTTTCTTTTCTTCTGGTTTCCCCTTCTAAAGTTTCCCCTCCTTACCACCAAACCTGAGCTCACGCCTCCACATCCAGGGCCTGTGGGTAATGTACTGCCACCTGCCTCCCTGCTGCTCCTCTGCTAGAAGGCGCAGGGCCGCCCCCCGCTCTCACCCCGCCCGAGCCTCCAGCCTCAGTGGGGTGCTCTGGCAGCCCTAACAGAACTCTACATGGCAGCAGTGCTTTCTGTAGCTGTTCACAGGCACATCTGCTGGAGGACCAGGAGATGGGGCGGGAGTGGGGCGACCGATAGGGCAGGATCTAGGCATTCCTGGGTCTTTTAGCAACCTTCTGACAGTGAGTGGGCATGATCTGCCACTGTCCACAGAGAGTACCTTCCAAGTCCACAAAAATGGCAAAAAACAAACCTGGCCTTTTTCTCCCAGTTTCTCGTGTTCCTTAAGAAGTTGCTCCACACGCATCACACTGTCCCCGATTTCTGGAAATTCTGCTTGCTCTGCCAACAAGTTGTCCAGGGCAAGCTTAACCTACAAGACACATTAGAATAGTCCAGAAATG
Source organism: Mormoops blainvillei (assembly GCA_004026545.1). Lineage (NCBI taxonomy): Eukaryota > Metazoa > Chordata > Mammalia > Chiroptera > Mormoopidae > Mormoops > Mormoops blainvillei. The sequence goes on along the minus strand of PVJD01006053.1, from coordinate 38,609 downwards.
AGCCCGTGAGCACCCATCTGGAGGCAGAGGTTTGCTATTCTCTAAGAACATGCAAAAATCCAAAAAGGATTCAGGGTCAGTGTATAGGTATTACAGCTCATTAATTTTCAGATTAAGTGGGGATGGGGGATTTGCTTAGACACATGTAGTTGGAATATTAAAGCTACATTCAACAGATTATCAATCAAAAAGGAAGATAAATCACCATTGAAATACCATGGATGCCAACGGGAGACTTGGACTGTGGAACATTATTACCCCACTGAAAAACGGAGAAGAGGATGCCTGAGAGGAAGCAAAGGGTCAAGGAGGGAGCTGGGCTGGGGCGAGGAGAGAAACCCCAATACTTAGGGTTCGAGGTGGAAGAGAGAAGTGGAGGTCACTGAGCCATACGAGGAAGTTGTATTAAATAAGAAAATAACACCTCACAAAAATTGTGCTCAAAGTGCTGTAGTTGTAGGCACTGATTAAGCTTCAGGTGATGCTTGGACCAAAACTGTACAAAGGCTTTTTCTGTTTCATCCAGTTGAACTAGTAACCTGTCAAAAAAGAATGAGATAGCAACATTGTGGTGTAACATTCATTACCACAGGAATCTGTGTAGGCTCCTGTAGATAACATCTATGTTTTCAGCCAGTGTTTTAATTGTAGTAATATCCTTATTATGAAAGTCTGTGTCATTTATGACTTTCTCGTAGTTCTGCTAGTTCTCATACTTCCCATTTTTCAATCAGGACAGTTAAAAAGATTTTATTTATTTTCAGAGAGAGGGGAAGGGAGGGAGAAAGAGGGGGAGAGAAACATCAGTGTGAGAGAGAAGATCGGCTATACGCGCCCCTACCAAGGAAGAACCCGCATCTCAGGCATGTGTCCTGACCTAGAATCAGACCCGCAACCTTTCACTTTGTAGGGTGACACCCAGCCAGCTGAGCCACACGGGTCACGGCTCAGTCAGGACACATGCAGTGCTGGGAAGAAACATCGCGGCAGCTGCAGCTGCTGTGCTTCCAAACATGCCCCTGGTAAACTTACCTTTGTGCCTTTTCTTTGACGAAGCATAGCACCCAGACAAACTGTTATTTGGAAATGAAACTCAACCGATACTACGATCTCCCTTGAAATCCCTGGGATGACAGCTCTTCATAAGAGGAGAGAATGGCATTCTCATAAAAACACCTCTGTAGCTGGATGCCAGATGGGTACCCCCTTTTTTTCCTTTGTTGTCTCAAATATTATTCTTTCTTGGCCCTACCAAGGCCCAGTAGTAGCTGTTCTGATCTGTCCTTGGTTGTTTCAGATCGCCTAGTTCTAATCTCTCCTTAAAAAAGTATATTCCACCTTTACTCACCTTTCCACGGTAGCTACATTCTCAAGTGCATTGGGATTGAGTTTGCTGATGGGATTTTTGGTTGCTGGTTCTTGAATACATGACAGCAACGTGGCCCCTTGCTCTCCAAGTAATTTCAGCTCATCCTAGAGAAAGAAAAGTACAGTCTCTCTTATAAGAAATTAATGAAATAAATTTTTGGTAGATTTGGGGTAAGGAGAATGGTAGATCAGTCTATCTTTCACTTAGGGAATTAAATGCTAAAAAATTCAAGCGGCAGATTTATAAAATTATTTAACTGAATGGGTAATGCATATACATGCTACAAAATTTAAAATGTACAAGAGGATATATATTGGAAAAAAGCAAGTTTTTTGTCCACAGCGCTTCCACTTTCTCTCTCCAAAAGCTACTGTTGAATTTTGTGTGTAATCTCAAGCTGTTCCAAATTAAAAGCAAAGTTAGTTAATAAAAACTGGTTCTAATCCAAGATAGTGGCCAGAAACAAGAAAATGACAGATACTGAATGTTAAATGCTGGGAACTGTCCTCCAGTAATAATGCAATAATTGCTAGTTGACCAGAAAAAAAACAAAAACAAAAACCAACTTCATCTGGTCTCACCAATAAACACGTGCCTCTCCTTCCATCTGCTTCCAGATGGTTTGGTGGAGGTGGGCAGCAATTTCAGTTTGACATGGAAAGATTCCTACTTCCAAGGCAGCTCTATGCTGCTATTTTTACATGGAGACTTAGGGCTTTGTAATTGGGATTGATGTCAGGCTACTCCTTCCAAACCCAACAGTTCTTGTCCTCTGCTCACACAGTTCAGATGTTTCTCAACGCCCTAAGGAAGGCAAAAGGGGAGAAGCCTGGGCTAGAATTTTGCTCCCTGGAGGGCTGGGTTTGGTTCCTGGGTTATACAGGACGCTGCTTTGGTATGCCCTGAGAGTCAGAAAAGTCCCACAGTTACAAAACCATCACACATGTGCACATGAACACGGAATCTCTCCCTCCAGGCCCAGCCGCCTCCAGCCTTTGCACAGCTTCCAGCTCATTCCCTGTGGGAGGAGTCTTAGACTCTCCACTCTGGTCACAAAGAAGCCCAGCACTCTCAGCCTCATGCCTTTGCTCCTTGTCTCCCACCCCACTCCAGTGTTCACCCACTCGAAGGCTTCCATCATCCACGCCCAGCCTCACGACAAATTTGACTTCTCTAATCTAGCCCCTCAAGACTTTTGAATAACCCCTGTGGCCCTGTTCCCTTCAAGTAATGCCCCAAGTCGGCCACTTGGCTGGTAGTCCGGCCTGAGAACTGGACATATCCCTTCTTTTCCACTCTAGGTATCGGCCCTCATTTCTTCTTATCAATGGTCATTAAATATTTGTAGGTTGGATGAATTAATAATAGTCTAAAAGAAACCAGGTTACAGGTGAATTAACAAATAAGATATGCCTGGGGTGGGGCACATTAGTAGGTACTCTTAGCTTTTCCTCCTTTGCTTACCCACTAAAAAGGATCCTGGCTTTTCTCACTCAGTTTCTTAACTGCCCCTGAGCTTCCAGCATTCCAGCAGTAGCCTGACATTAGCTATTAGAGAAAATACATAGTGTGTGTGTGTGTGTGCGCGCGCACGTGTGATGCAGCGTTGTGAGGAAAGGTGGAAGGGCCAAAGAAGAAGAGGCGCATTGCCAAGAAGCTCAGAAGAGATACACAGCCAAAGGGCTGCAGAGTGTAAGGCGGTGTGTGTCAGAGAGGGGGTGGTGAGTCATGGTAAGTGATGTCACACACTATGGATCCCCTCCACATGGTAAAAAAACAGGGTAAACTCATGACCTGCTTGCTGCTTGGGATGAGGCCACAGCTTCAGTAGGGTTACCAAAATCTGCCATGAACAGAGGACAGGTTTGAGGAACCATGGTACTTGAAAAGCATAAAGGTAAGTTGCCCAGCCCCAAAATGGAATGTGCCCTTGTCCCCAGTGGTGACAATTCAAAATATTTAATACCTGCATAGAGCAAGCACTGACCAATCAGCACAGATGTCAGACACAATGCAGGTGTTAACACCTCCGTTGCCAGACTCATGAGAAGGTCTTGCAGGTCCTAGGAAATGGGCCAGGGAGGTGGAGTGGGGCACTCAAAGGATATAAATATTTAACTCTTTTAACAATGGATTCGGCTGTCCTAGTGTGTACTCATCAGTATGATTCCAGCACTATAGAACAAGCAATTGGATCAGAAGAAGACCCCCTTAACAGAGTAAGGCTCAAAAGAATGTAAATTTTCTGGGGGAATCCTTTCCTATGACAAGGGTAATCATGAATTGTGATATTCATTTAAAATATATTTATAAGGATCTATCGTTACAGGTCAGGCACTGTACTCAGCTGTGTCACGAGCTGGGAGTGGGGCTGGGGTGGAAAGTAAGAGAATGAACCGAAGCCTAGAGAACAGATGAGTGATTAATGCTTTATAACCCTTATTTCATTTTTATTACTTAACCCATTTCTGCCACTAAATTTCCCTTTACTGTTATGTTTTGTTTATACTACTAACTAATGAATTTCAGAATCTGGCCTTTAAAATGCAATTCTTCATAATTTACAAAAAATGAAATCCCTGAAAGACATGAGATATCCTCTTTCCTTAATATCTACCAGGACAGAACTTCCTGTGGCACAAAACTACTTCAAAACACTGATTTGTAAAGGTATTAACACTGAAAATATTCATAAGAATATCAATTTTCTGTGCAAAACTGAGACTTCTGTGCCTATTTATTTCTAGGTTGTGTTCTCTGCAAGTAGAGTTTGAACAAAGGGGTCTTTCTTTTTTTTTTTTAAATTAGTTGTTTCATACTACTTTATTGAAGGGGTTCCATTTTTACCCCTCAGTAGATTTTATGTTATTTCTCATGTGCTTTTTCCCTCATTGGTTCTCAGGTGCTTCTTCCCTCAAGGGTTATACAATATCATCTTGATCAGCCAGCCATGTTCATAAAAAGATCTGTTCACAAGGCCTGGATTTTCTGCAAGAGTATTAATTCCAGTTCCTTCTCCTGATAGAGAAGAGAGTTCACTAGTAGCTTTCACACTTTCCAAAGCCCCAAACTCATCTCATTTGTACAATTTTGTCCCAATTTCAAGCAGACTATAGTCAACATCTCCCAAATCTCCCTGTGCAAAACTGCTGATTTCCACTATTCCAATACCACTTTCTGTTGTTACCCACTCATGTTTCTCTGTGAAGTTATGCACCGAGAGCAGATCGGTGCCAGTGAGTGGCTCCCGTGCTCAGGCCCCAGGGCCGCGGCTGGCAGGGCATGGGGGTGCCCAGGCAGCGCCCAGGCAGCGCCCGGGCTGCAGGCCTAGCCACATGCTTTGCCACACTCTGAGCACTATGTTCGTAGGAGCACCTGAGCCCAGGGGTCTTAAAAACTCCTAGGACAATACAGTTATTTCTAGGGCCTATGTAATTCTGATTAGCTTCTCAATTATTTGTTACCTTGGTAATATTAATGGAACTGTTATCTCTGAATACAGAATTGAATGAATACGGAATAGGACAAGTACTGAATACTGAGCAGTATTCATATTTGTAAACATTGCTCTATCACATGATAGAAGAACCACTCTCTCAGGGTGGGAATACGCCTATGGCTCTGTTAAACTTCTTGTTTCAACAACAACAACAACAACAACAACAACAACAAACCTGAGAGTCTTACCCTCTTTAAATGAACCCATGGTACAGTGTCTTTGTTGACTAAAGCACCTAAGAGCGCAAGACAGCCCAGGACACAGAGTGAGGAAATAACCCCCACCCACGATCACACTATCATTAGCAAATGAGCCAGGGTCAGTAAGGGTATAAAGAGACTAAGACTATTATAAGAAAGGAGAAATGAATGTGAGATGACGGACTGAAAGAAAAATGATTTTGAGAGGGTAGAAGGAAGAGCAATAATAAGAGCAGGAAATCGGGGCAAGGCAAAGAGAGAAAGAAAGTAAAACTTGCATGGTAAATATAAAAGGGAAGGAGGAAGGCAGGATGGAGCAAGAGAAGGGAAGCATATAGTATTAGGTTTAAACAGAAATTTTAAAAATATATATATATATAGTGAGAGAGAAAGAAAAGGAAAAACAATAAATTAATTAAAAACTAGGAACCAAATTGGAAAAAAAGATCCACCACAGCATTATCAGCAACAAATGAGCTAAGATTAATATAGGTGGGATGGTAATAAGGGGGAAAAAAGAAAGAAGGAAAAGTTTAAGAGATGTCTAGAGCAAAGGGAGGTGATTCTGAGATGATAGAGGGAGAGGGAATCCTAAGAGTGAGGAACGAAAACCAGGTAAAGACAGGGAAACATTAAAATTTGAGACAAAAAGAAAAAAAAGAAAAAAGAAAGGGCAGGAGGAAGGCAGAATGGAGTAGGAGAGGGGAACGGTAAAATATGATATTTGAAATGCCAAAACAGTGAAGATCTAGAGATAAAATTGAAGAAATGCAACAGCAACCACTCTATCCTCAACCAACAAGCAAAGACTGACAAAGGTATAGAGAGAACACAGATATTTTAAGAGCAAGAGAAAGAATATGAGATGACCAGTGATAAGAAAAATGGTTTTGAGAGGCTGGAGGTGGAGGAAATATTAACAGTGCAGAATGGAAACAACTCATAGCAAGAGAGAAAACAAAACTTAAAATGAAAATAAGAAGAGGAGAGAAGAAGGTAAAATGGGGTAAGGGAAGGGAGGGGCAAAATATGAAATTTGAAATAAACTATAATATAAAATCTAGTGATTTAACACGCACAAACTTGAAGGACAAGAAATGAATGTTAAAAAGCTATGCAGGAGAGAAAATGTCAAAAATCATGAAGACCATAGTAGAATTCGTCTCGGTAGCAACAAGTATTCACCACTGTTTTTTCTTTCTGGATCCACCTCTGGTGATGTCAGATGGTGTCCCAGTCTGGCCTTAGGCAGCCTGTTTCAGACTTCCAGGGATCAACAGTCTATGGCCGACTAATCTAGTCACTTTGTAATCAGCAGTCAGGTTTAAGTACCACAGGGTGGGGCAGAGTAATTCTTGTTGGGTGGGGCTATTGCTTCCCCTCAGGCTGATGCCACTCAGAGGAGGGTGGTCTGCCTGAGCAAGATAGCTCCTGTAGTATGGGGGATGAGTCCACACCAGGATCCTGGCAGACCCTCCCTCAGTTCTCTCCCCAAAGCCTTTGTTTCCAGTCTCTCCTCAAGCGACTCTAGTCCACTCTGTCCCCCATTTGCCAGTGCTCAGGGTAAGTGGCTGCAAATGAAATTTTAGGCATTGGACCTTTAAAAGCCTCTCTGTGACTTCAGCTGTCTGTCCCTGGCAGAGAGAAACCCTTCCTCTTTTCACAGCTGGATATGATCTGGGTCTTTTCAGGCTCTGGTGCTGTAGTCTGGGGAGCCCAGCTTGGGGTTTAGATCTCACACTTCTCAGGGGGTTCCTAAAATATCCCTCTGGCTTTTCAGCTGTTGCCCATGGGAGCCCAGCCAGCTCTCTCCCGTCTCCTCTGCACTCAGTACCAGTAACGTCGTGGTAAAGCTGTTTCTTCTGTCTGTCTGTGGTTATAAGGCTTCTCTCCCACTATTGTTCAGTTATTTATTCCAGGTGATTTCTCTACAATTTAGTTGTAATTCCAGATTGGTCCTGGGGGGAGGTTTGTGTAGCTTCTACTTACTCCTCTGCCATCTTGGATCCTCTCATTGAGGTTTTAATTTGTATTTCCCTAATGTCTAATGATATTGCACATGTCTTTATGTACTAAATAGCCATTTATATATCTTCTTTGGAGAGAGGTCTATCCGAATCATTTGCCTATTCTGTAATTGAGTTACTTGTCTTTTTATAATTGTGTTGTAAGAGTTGTTTATATATTCTGGATACAAGAACCTCATCAGATATATGATTTGCAAGTATTTTCTCCCATTCTGCAGATTGTCTTTTTGCATTCTTTATAGTGTACTTTGAAGCACAAAAGTTCTTAATTTTGATAATGTTCAATTTCTTTTATGTTTTTCCTTTGGTTGCTTGTGTTTTTGGTGTTATATGCAAGAAACCATTGCCTAATCTAAGGTTATGAAGATTTATATCTATATTTTCTTCTGGGCTTTATAGTTTTAAGTTTTAGAATTTACGTTTAGTTCTTTGATCAATTTTGAGTTAATTTTTACATATGGTGTGAGGTAAGCATCCCATTTCCTTCTTTTCCATGTGAATACCCAATTGCCCCATGGCCAAAAGATCTTAAGTTGTTTCAGTTCCTATGAAGAGGAAATATCGTAATCATTTGGGGTATTTCTTTTTTTTTTTTCTGCCAGTACTCATGGTAGAGGACTAGCTTAGGGACTTGCTTCCAGGAATATCTGTGGAAATTAATAAGAATTTCAGTAAATTTCTCCTTTTTTATACAGATAGGCAGAAGGTGACTGCCACCATACTGCTTGTAAACCAAGTGATAGCATAGTCTGTCAAGTTGCTTTTCCTCTCGGAATGGGAGCGCTCCTTAGAGAAGGATCCAATAGGTTGAAGAGCCTGGGACACTTGCATGCATGTGGACTGTTTTCGTGCTCTAACTCTCCATCTATGTGCGAAAAGCACATGCAGAGATGGGATAAGTGAGCTGAGTTGCGTGTGCCTGTCTGGACTCACAGGATCTTGGCCTCTCCTAGAGAAGACTTAAGTTAGGTCTCTCTATTCCCTTCTGTCCTTCCAATGGTACACTGAAATCAAGAGAATATAAGGTTTCAAATCTTAGCATGAAGTCCAAGTGTCCAGATTCTGATTGTACAGAAAATAACCCACACTGAAATTCGCAGCACCCTTTGACTATAAATACAGATTAAGAGCCCACCTGTGGCTCAGCCTCAGGAGAAGGAATTTGTATTTCCAGAGAGGACCCTTCTATAAAGTCATAAATTTGCTTGAAAATTTGATATGATTCTTCTACTGTGAATGTTCTAAAAATTTTGTCTTTGTAAACATATTGGTTAGATATACCAGTGTGGCCAAAAGAGAAAAGATTCTTTTGAAAGAAAATTTTAAAGAAGTTAAAATAAATAAATTAGAATTACTCTAATTCCATACAGAATTAGTAAATGAGGCTACTAGATGTTTATGTGGATCTAGAATAAGGACTCTCAAAGGTCCCCAAGAGAAAGGAAACCAAGATATCAAGCTCAATCTCTTAATATAGTGCTGTTTAGACGGAAATTTTCCAGTTTGGGAGAAAGCTGGAGAAAGCCATAAATCATACACTAAAACTTGTGTAAATATTTAAATAGATTTAAACATTCGCTGTTCTAAGGAATTCATCTTATATTGGTTTTTTACTTGGAAAAGGTGCTTTCCAAATGGAAAAACTATTTAATTAGTTGTAGAGCTTTTGGTTAAAAGGTAAGCAATATACTCCATTGAGAATAAAATAAAATATGTATGAATAACTACAAAAGCTACTAAACTTTTACTAAAAGTCTAAATGCATTCTTTGAAAAAATATAATCCCTTTCTTTCTTTAAAGTAGTTTTGGATGGAAAAAAAGAAAAAAGGTAACTCTAGTTTAATGATTTTGGTGTTTTTGCTTCTAATTTATAAGATAAAGAACAAAGAAATCAAATTTGTATTAGGCCAAAAATAAGTAATCACAGAAAGGCTTTAAGAAACGTCTGTGTTATCTTTAAAATTATATTAATATTACTTGGCAAAATAAAGGCAGATTATATTTTAATCCAAATTCCATTAATATTCTTTATCAAGGTAAACACTGGAACAAATTAAACTCTGCGAATTTCATCTTAAAATAGTTGTAGGTCTTCTCCACAATTGCAGGGCAGCATGGAATATAAACGTAGTATAACGGTTTAGTTTATGCAAGATCTTATGTTTATTTTCTTACTGAAAGGCTAATTAAGTGGAATCTCCTAAATTCCTTTCTCTTATTTTATTGGTTAGACATGGGTGTTTAACCAAATTGAGATAAGATGGAGTACAAAGTCATTTCTTATAAATGTCAGACAATACTGCAAATTATGTGGATCAACAAAGTTACTCTACCATATAATCTGAGCAAAGTTTTAGCCTTCTTTGTGCAGAGCTGTGTGTTACAATACCAACAACAGCTTATCGCCATGCCCAAAGAGGCGACCTTATTCCGTCCTGGGGACTGGTTCTTTCCCTCCGCTCTCCCTCTGTGGGCCTGTGTGCCTGTGTAGTAATGATGAAACACCCCCCACCTCGCCCGCCGCGCCTGTCTTTCCCAGGAACCCTCACTGCACATTATAGCCAGACCTCACTAGCTAGTTTCACCCCTCATACGTCTCTTCATCTAAATCCAAAATGTTTTACCTTTTCCCCAGACACCTCCTTGACTGACCACATTGTCATCTCCGTGTTTCTGCTCTGTGACTCCTCCAAACCGTCCTTGGAATGAGGCAGAGAACCCAGGCCTGGAGCTCCGTGCACGGCGCCATGTCCCACATCCCCCACGTCACACTGGAGCACTAACCAGCTGCTCGGCCGGCTCCCCTGGTCTTGGACCTGTGGGCCTGGATGGCCAGCCCGTTATGGCCGACTTCACAGAGGCACCCTAGACCTAGCCTTCTGCACCCCATACCATCTCTTCCAAGAACAATGGGAGGTGAACTTGGGCAATATGTTTGGCAAAGAAAAAGGTCAAACTTTTAAAAGATACTTTTTGGGAAAACTTCCAGGATGCTTCAGGCTTTCACAGTTCCAATCCAGATCTTATGGTTACTCAGAGACCTCTTGGGGATATATTTTACACTCTTCTTCAATATTAAGCTCCTTAAAAGAGAAGTAAATGGTGCTCCCCGAATGTGTCCATGTGGAAGAAATAATTTGCCTCGATTACTAGACCGAGAGTCCCATAATTAAATTATGTGTTCCTTGAGTTTGCATTCTTTGTTTTCCTGATGTGTACTGATGAGTGGGCAATAAATGTTAAATAAAGATACAAATCAACCACTTAGAAAAGAATTTTTGCCAATTTTGGGTCACAGATAACAGTTCAGCTTTCTCAAGCTCCATACAGCAAGAGCACAACATGTAATGCTAAGGTGAATCAATCTCATAATCCTCAGTGTGCTGCCCTCTTGAGCTCTGGTCTCTGTGAAATAATGGATTCGGTGTGTGTGTGCTGGCAGAAAGTGGCCAATACCCATCCAGTCAGCCTCAAGAAGACTTCCCTTTACGCATGAAAGAACCTGCCACCTCCTTCGTCAGCAACTCATAAACACAGTTCTGATGTACTTTTGTGAATCATTTAATAGATGCCTCTCCTTAAACCCAGTTCAGAGTACCTTCCATAATTCTCTTTCTCAAATTAGTCGCCAAACAAAGACACATCCCTGAGAAAGTGAAGTAATATGTCAGCCTAGAAGTCTGTCCCTGGATTTCACAACAGCTGCAGAAATGCTCACACTTCAAAAACCCACTCCCTGCTCTCCTGCAATTTCAGCCCATTGTATCTTGCTCTGTCCTGAGCAGATCACAGGAGTGCTGCCCTCGAAGGGATGTTCACACATCTTTTCTCACCAGCGCAAAGCTGGAATGAGTTTCCCGTTGCTGGGACGCTTCTCACAGGCCTTAACTACAATCCTTTCGCATGCACCACCCAGTCCCAGGAGACTTTTCTCCTCATGTGCTGTCTATCCAGAAGACTAAAGATGTTTGATGGTTTCCAAGTCACTGGGGAAAAGGAGAGAAGAGAACTTAATTCTGTTCCCAGCTTTCTCTAGGAGGTTGACCATCCACTGGCACAGAGGTTGGACTGTGAGAGGCCACTGATGACTCACCTGCAGCTTGTCCCACTGCCTTGTGTGGGACAGCAGAAGCTCTTCAGCAGATGACACACTTCTGGGAAGCTCTGTCGTGGCCAGGTGGGCTCCAAACGTCTGAAGCATCTGGGCAGTGGTTTTCAATGTCAAGGCAAAGTTTTCGATGGCCTGGAAGGTCAGAAAATTGTAACACTATGGAGGGATTAACATTTACCAATATGGGTTATCAACGGAAGGACAGTAGAATCCGCAACCATTTTCTTAGAACCTACAATGGGCCACGTATTATACTTGGTGCTAGACATTTATCTATATCTCAATAATCCAGAGTGGGGGTATTTTATCTCCATGTTATGGAAAAGGGAGTTTCAACAGGTCCAGTGAATTGCCCAAGATGCTATTAGTTGGGCAATTAAGAAAAGAAGGCAGGTAGGATACGAGCAAGGTCAGCCCTTTCAATGTCAGAAGGCTGCTCATTACCTTAAGGACGCATAACATTAAATCTGACTCAGGGTTTACATTAGATAAAATGCTGAAAAGTGCAGAACCACTTACCCCGCCCTCTATGAAAACTCTCCTTCTCTTCTAGCCCCTACATTGCCCTCCATCTTCCCATCCCTTGTGCCCACACAGCCAGGCTGCCACTGAGAGACTTGTCAAATGCTGCTGAGAGGATATGACATCGAGGGAAAAGATGAATACAGTGATTAGGTCACTAGTGACATTTAACAGAGTCATTTCTGGCACAGGTGGAGAGAGACTTGGGGGCCTCTTCCACTCTCTTCTTCTTTACAAAAATGTACCTTGTCCCATGTCCCTTCCACTTATGGACAGACTCTACTCTGCCATTAAAGGAATACCTGCTAATGAGTTAGTGATGTCACAGTTAACATCCACAGTGAGATATCGTCATTTTAGCAGGTTTAGGAAACACTTAGCCTAACTTAGAAAAAGGGACACTGACTATCAGAAGAACTGGTTGAACATGAGTGAGAGGTTTCAGAGTCCCACAAATCGTCCCACTCAGCCAGACCGGCACTGCCTCACCCACTTCCCTCTGCTCCTGAGAAAATTTTTCCCTTGAAGGGTGAGCACAGGCCACATTCATCTCTTGTCCCCAGGTGTGGTACTGTGCCTGTCACACCAGTGGCCTACACAACTGCCGAATGGTGAGTGGTTGGCACGAAGAGGCCAACCTAATTTTCATTTGGGGAAAAGTTATTTCTGTTCCTCTATTATCAGAGCACATTTCTGAAAACCCAAACGCACATTGTAAAGAATGTGCCAGATCAGAGGTGTCCCTTCTTCACACCAGAGGACAGGGCTGGGGCCGACATGATCAGGCTTCCAGAGCACAGCACCCCACTCACCCTACTGTCTAAACCCAAGTCTTTTCTACAGCACACACTTTCACACTTAAGCATCGCCGTGGGTGGAATCTCCCCTATTAGCACAAACGCTGATAAAGCAACAATCTTTAACATTTTTTTTTCTTTTCAACTACAGTTGACACAGCCTTACATTAGTTTCAGGTGTATAATATAGTGATTAAACACTTCCATACTTTACGAAGTGATCCCCTCGGTAAGCCTAGCACCCAGCCGGCGCCATGCACAGCTATCACGGTGTTACTGACTATATCCCCTCTGCTCTACTTTAGTTCCCTGTGACTATTTTTGTAACTGCCAATTTGTACTCTTTAATCCTTTTCAACTTTTTCACCACCCCCAATCTGGCAACCCTCAATTCATTCTCGGTATCTATGAGTTTGTTTTGAATCAGCAACAATCTTGAGCATCACAGTACTCTAGGCCTGAAAAATCAGACAAACATTAGCTTTTATAAAAACCTTTTCGGTACATCAAAGTGTTCATTACTTTCATATAATCTAATATCCATATAAGATATTCTTTTAACTGCATTCGCTAATAGCCTATGATGAATAACAAAAATTTCAATTTATCAGGGAATTATAAGAAAATATGAGATTATTCAGTATTTGGCTTTACATGCCGCCTTTTATAACATATCTCAATTAGGTATTATTCCTATCACTACCCTGCTCTATAAATGAGTAAACTGAGGCTTATTGAGGTTAAGTAATTTTCCCAAAGTCATACAAAAAATAAGTGGCGGAACTGGAATGGAACCTGGGTAATCCGGCTCAGGGCTGGCACCCTTAAACACCATGTGACCTTTTGGCAGTCAAAGCGAGGTTTAATAAAACTAGCTTTAAAAGTAGATCAACAAAGGATGTGGCTTTGAGAGCTGACCACCTGAATGGGACCCCAGAGGCTGACCATCTCTGACTGTGTGATCTGGGGTGAGCTGTGAGACACCTCTGAGTCTCAGTGTCCTCATTTGAAAAATAGGGATAATGCTTTCTGCAGGGGATATTTTGAGGACCCAAAAGAAGGGCAAATGTGAAAGGACTCTGGGCACAGTAGGGTACCTTACAAATAATAATAACAGTAACAGTAATAACTCAGAGAGACAGGTCTGAGGCCTGCACATGTCATCCTGGATGGAGAGGAAAGCCAGAGGTTTCGCACGGAGGGCCCTATTAGCGAGTAGCTCAATTCTGTGGTCTGATTCATGAATAATCACCTTGGAAGTGGTACAGAGGACCTTATGCTGATACGGGGATAAAAAAGAGCTTGGCCTTAGTCTTGGCTCTGCCACTACTTGACCGTAGGACCTTGGATGAGTCCCCTCTTTACTCTGAAAGTCAGTTTCCTTACCTGTAAAATAAGGTGATTGAAATCAACGATCTTTAAGATTCTTTTCAGTCCTAACTTTTTATGAGTCTCAAAGATGTGACATCCAGAAAGCCCACTGTTATCAAAAAAGGATCTACATATTCATAAGATATGATTATATATAGTGAATATATATTTCTAATTTCACTATATATGCATATATATAAAATATATACATACAACATGCAAAAGGATGTGAATAACATCTCCGATGTTTCAATACTAGTTGTATTATTTAAAGTTCACTGTACTACGCCTTAAACTTATGCCTAAAGTTCACTGTACTACATTTATCACATGCACAATACAAACTGTGGATAACAACTAGGCCTGGGGGGAGGGGGGAGTGTGCACGTGTCTGCTCAGGTATAGATCTTCATGACCTCAGTTTTCTTTACCTCACTAAGCTCTTTGTTGTCTATGATGTCAAGGTGCATTAGGTTTTTTTTTTCCTTATTTGTTGCAAGTTGGTGTTATTTCAAAAAAATCTAAGGCAACTTGAAAAACATAAACAGCATAATTTAAAAAGGACAGGTAAAAAAATTAGAGCAAAAGGGAGAGCTGGTGAGCCGAAAAAGGCTGGTGGGATAGTAAAATTCTTTTAATTTTTAAAGTGCTGTATTAAAAATCTAGCAAGTAGAGAAAGACAGCCTAGAGCCACTCCAGGTTCCATGTTTTATAGGATTTAGAGAAGCTGCACCTGGGACAACCCTCATCACATTCCTGTGCGATATTCTACATTAGCTCCCCTCCATATCTCATATTTCGGCTTATTTAGAAATTACATGTTTGTGAATAACTTTACATTCCTTCTTGTTTGTTTGTTTGTTTTTGTATAAGAGTCTCTTGGAGTCACCATTGTAATGATAAAACTGATGAGAAGTTTAAAGAGTTCTTGCCCAGTTCCTGGGCCCTCCTCTAGGTTTGGGGAAAGAACATGCCTTTTTTGAAATTACATGGCATACAAAGAAGTGAAGGAGGGATTAGAATCTGTCACTTTGAAATTGTGTTGCAAGAAATGTATTTCAATTCTTAAATTTCCTTAAAAAAAAAAAATCACAAGACATTACACTCCAAAACGAGGCGAATTCTCATGCCTAGTTAAATGTCACTCAGGTGTTGGGCAACAAGTTTCCAAAGTGGCCAGATGCATAGGTAGGTGCTGACACCACGAGCTGTCACGGGGTGGTTAACAGAGCTTTTGGTTTTCCTTAGAAAACCTAATTTTTTTAGGGGTACGGGGACTACAAGAGCAGAGAGAGGAGAATGACAGCTTCATGTAGGAACACATATTTGGTGAGTTTCAGCTTCACTTTTTCCTCAATATTACTGACCCTTCTAGTTTAGCATAATAACCACCAATTTGAGCACATGGGAAAAAGTGAAACACTATATATACATGTGAGGTGCTTTCATAGCTTTGAATTTGTCTATACATTAGAACCATCTGGGGAGTTTTGTGAAACACTAATGACTGAGACCCATCGCAACTCATGTAAATCAATTTCTCTGAGGCACGGCAGGGTATTGGTGCTTTGAAAATCCCCCAGGTGCACTCTAAGTCAGGTCCCCAAAACTCCCACACCAGAAAATGAGCTGAGGTGAAGGTCGTCAGCAGGAGAAACTCCAGCCATTTCCCTTCACCCTAGTTTCCCCTCAGCCCGTGGCTTGGGAAACCCAACCTTTCCCGTGTTAGGCAGTCACAGGTAAAAACCTCCCAACAGTTGATCTTAAATTCCCCCTGTCTCCTGGAAAACAAGGAGAGATGATGAAAAGGGCACACAAGTTGGTACTCACAGTTTGATGGTTTATCCACTGACTGTGACGATATTCCAAAGTCCCCCCTAAGTCCTCTGTCAGTTGACTTTTGTCAATGTAGCCTTGAAGGTCAGAGACAGAACTCAACAAAACAATCTACAAAAGGAGAAAAATTAATATATTCCTCACATATCATTAAATAGTAGCTCATCTAGATTCTACTGTTATTTAAATAGTACAACTTTGCCTTCTTGGACATATACCCAAAATGGTTATTATATCCAGCAGAGAAAGTCCCTTTCCATTTTCTCACTTAGAGAAAAGAATACCAACATGTTGAATAGCCTGTGACAAAATGGTGACTGGGATCAGGGAGCTCAGATCTAAGCTACCTAGAAGTCAGGTCTTGCTTGAGGTGAATTTTTGTCAAAAGTTCCCATGTTAAGGTGTACTCTTCAGCCACCAAAATCACTGTACTGAGATCTAAAAGTCTGTGATGAAAACCCCAGTAAAGGGTGGGCTGATGAATATCAAAATAAAATTAGAATATAAGGACATACTAAGGAGTAAGTATTGGAAAATTCATGCCCTGGCCAGGTAGCTCAGTTGGTTAAAGCATCTTCCCAATACACCAAGGTTGTGGGTTCAATCCCCAGTCAGGGCACATATGAGAATCAACCAATGCATAAATAAGTGGATGCATAAATAAGTGGAACAGCAAATCAATGTTTCTCTCTCTCTCTCTTTCTCCCCCCTCCATTCCCTCCCTAAAATCAATAAATTAAAAAAAAATTAATAAAGATTCACTGCATTGATGCACTCCCATGAAGAATGTTGTTGCACCCCCAAATGATTTTTATGGAGGAGATTTGAAGGTAACAGGGCGAGGGTTTCCATAAATTAACAATCCTGCTGATGAACACACCCATTCTGATGAGTGAATGCCCACACATCTACAGGAAGATGACACATTCCAAATTGCCCCCGGGCAGGGTCCTGGCTCTCTGTCCTGGCACTGTGACACCCCCAGCCACTAATTCCTGTCTCTGAAATGCATCTACTGAAGCCTTTATCTAATAAACTTATATTTCTTTACTTCTTGTTGATTATTTTGAAAATTGATTCTTGGTCAAAGAACATAATATAGGCCTTCTTCTATTATTATATATATTAGTCAAGTGATAAGTCAAAACAAGATACATTAGGGCTAAAAAGATTTTTAGTCTTCCTACAATTAGAAATTACAAGACACATAACAAGAAATTATCAAATGAAAAATGACTTTTTTCCTCTCAGAACATTAGTAGCTATGGTAACACTAGGAGTTCTTTAAAAAGAAAAGCCAAGCCATTATGCAACACTGTGTTGAGCAGAAAAGTGTGCCCCGCAGCCCGCAGTTTCAGAAACCTATCCCGCCAGGCCGCACACCTTCCGCTCCCCTTCCTGTGCGGGAGAGGTAGGCGTGCGTTCCACACTTGCCAGGACTCTGTTTTCTCTTCTTTCCCACGGAAACCCCAGTAAAGGCTCTAAGCTAGGCTTCTCTCTTCACCCCGTTTCTGCCTTCTGGCCAAAGCCTGGTGCTTCCCCTGTGTGCCTGCGTGACCCTCTCTCTGGGACCTATGAGTATAATAAACCTCATCCTTCAAACTCATTCTCGTTTCCCCCCAGGTCAGCACCGGTTTTTTGTTTTGTTTTGTTTTGTTCTTTCTTTTAAGATTTTATTTATTTATTTTAAGAGAGGGAGTCAAGGAGACAGAAAAAAGGGAGTGAAACATCAATCGGTTGTCTCTCACACACCCCCAACTGGGGACCCAGTCCGCAACCCAGGCATGTGCCCTGACAGGGAATCGAACCTGTGACCTTTGAGTTCGCAGGCCAGCACTCAATCCACTGAGCCACACCAGCCAGGGCAGCATTAGTTTCGTTGTACCATATTTAACATATACATCCTTAGAACAATCGCTATAGATTAACAATGTTGTATTTTTTCCTTTTCAGTATACATTTGTGTTCTTATCTATATTTACTTGAAGCTATTCTTTCAAGGAGATATGTGGTCTTTTTAATTATGAAAGAAGCATTTCCTATATTCGGTCACACACTCCATTTTAAGAAACCAATTTGCACATCCATAGCCTCTTTAGGGATTTTTACAAGACTGCTTTAGCCACTTCACATAACAATTTTATGAGGCTGCTATGGGTATAGCTGTTCTAGGATAGATCCATGCCAGCAGTTGGCTCTCAGAAACCCTTTGCTATTCCAAAGCACCCCTCTCCTTGGGTAAAGGTACAGTGAGGCTAAGTGACTTAACTATGATTACATCCTGGTTCACCTGAATCTCATAAGAGTCATGCAAAATAAACTCCTTTCCCCTCACTCGACCTGTGCAAATATAACTATTATCTCACTAGAAATGGGCAGGGAGATGTTACAATAAGAGAGGACAGGGAGCTACAAAGTAAAGTGCTACTATCACATTCATGTTTTTAAAGAATTTTTTTACTTATTTTGTTTTTAGACAGAGAGGAAGGCGGGGAGAAAGAGAGGGAGAGAAACATCAATGTGTGGTTGCCTCTCGAGTGCCCCCGACTTGGTACCCGGCCTGCAACTCAGGCATGTGCCCTGACTGGGGAATGGAATCAGTGACCCTTTGGTTCACAAGTTGATGCTCAATCACTGAGCTATACCAACCAGGTCATAATAATATCATATCCATGTTTTTAAAACAAAGTAAAGAAGACAACCAACTGCTTGAACATTTCAAAAACCAAATATATTCTGAAATTTGATTATATCAAGCAGGTAACCTAGGACTCTGAATTCTGTAGCACATCTGAGCTATGAGGAGAAGACAATCTTCTCTGTAAGGTGAAACAGAGCCTACAGGATAAACTTTTTCCATTAACAAATACTCTGCTAAATGTGCCAATAGTTTAGGTGACTGAGAGTTTTCTAAAAAGTTGATTTTAGTTTAAAATTAAAAGTATGATGGGTAGGGAATCAACACATTACCATAAACAGAAGTAACTAAAGACATAGTACCAAGGTAAAGTAGGTGTTCATTCTGTCTTTAGTGTAGATGCACCACATGAAGAGCAGGACATAAATCACATATGTTTCTGTATACGTGTTATTACTTGGACAGGCATGTTTTATACGCAAACAGGCAACTGACACATAGGACATTTGGTCAAATGCTCCATTCAAACTCCAAACCCTCTTCAGCGGCCAGACCACTCTTCATCTCCAAAGGGGAGAAGAAGGCTTATGAGTATTATGACAAATTCATTAACCTCTTGTAAGTCGTCATTTCTTCCCCAATATTGTTACTCAATTTAAAAAATAGAATAAGAAACTTGTGGCTTACATTTCCTTTAAACACTCAAATATTTTAAAGTAAGTATTTAAAATAGAATCAGAAATTCATTTTGAGGCCAAAGTATAGGGAGAAAGTATTTCAATAAATTTGATTATTAATATAAAATGGAACCTGAAAGAGGAAAAATAAGGGTGAAACAGCAAGGGGAAAAAAATGAGAAAAATCCTCTGCCTGAGATGGTTGGTTATTACTGAGATGGGTTAAATATTTTCTCAGAGCAATTTCAATTAAAGTGGGGCTTTTTGCTGTTTTGAACAAATAATATGTGTAGGTGGCAATAAATCCAAACAGAAAAAGAGTCTTTCTAAGTAGAAAAATAGTTTTCCTCCTACCCTACCCTCAGATCGCCATTGCTACATCCAGTGGGTAACTACTTCAACCAGCTTCTTGTAAATCTCATATATCCTCTCTGATGTGATCTATGCATATACAATCATATATATGTCCCTCCTATTTTATTCCAATGGAAACATACTTTACACACTAGTCTCCCTTTGCTTTTAATCCCCACTTAAAAATATACCTCAGATGCCCTGGCTGGTGTGGCTCAGTGGATGGAGCACCGGCCTGCAAACCAAAGGGTCGCTGGTTCAATTCCCAGTCACGGCACATATCTGGGTTACAGGCCAGGTCTCCAGTGGGGGGCTCTTGATAGGCAACCACATATTGATGTTTCTCTCCCTCTCTTTCTCCCCCCCATCCCCCTCTAAAAATTAAATAAATAAAATCTTTAAAATATATATATATATTTTAAATTTAATTTAAGGTATCTAAAATTTAAGGTATCAGCATGAACTCTATGATTCATATATTCATATACATATATATACACATATGCCCATTATACATATGCATAATTACAAATATGTGTGCTTATGTGCATATATGTGCACATAGGTATATACTCTACTGAAAGGGCCTAGAAGTAAAGACACCTGAGTGGTAATAGGACACCCAGCATCAAGGTCTTGGTCTAATTTACCACCAAAAAAACCCAGAGCTCCTTCAAGACATGACTAACTATAGGGCTGGATTAGGTCTTTTGCATTACATATGAGGTGAGGCTGGAACATCATATTACAACAGAAAGGAAGAAAATACTAAAAAAAAAAAAAATGATAAGGGCATGTCACAAGAACACAGGAGGCAGCTTAAAGTGGCTGCTACTGGCCAAATCTGGGACAATTTGAAGATCAAAATAATTAAGAATAGTAATGAATTATAAATCATGGGAAAATAAGAATCCACAGCGATAACAGACAAATAAATAAGTAGGGGGGAAGGGAAAATTCTACCTTGCAGTAGAAAACCAACTTCTGATTAGTAAACGCTGAGAAAGTGTTAGAACTGAAAAGTCACTATTTTGCAACCAATAATAAAGTTTGTTTCAGGCAAGAATCATCAATGGTTATTAAATACAGAAAGGAACTTTTTTTAGGACTAGGATATTTGTAAGGTCTTAAAAGTGGCTCTCCAAAGATTACTTATTCTCTGCAAGGAAAAACATTATAATATGTTTGAGAATTTGGACACCACCTTGGCTAGGGAATCAAAATTAACACCACCAGTGAGGAGTGAATAAACACTGTGTGCCTCCACATGCGATGCCCTGAAAAGGGTATGACATCAACTGAGTGGTATTCCAGCTGGGGATGCATAAACCAAGGCAGATCCCGAGATACCATTACACAAGCCCCAAATGAAGTATGTTTTATCTTGTTTAAGGGACTGTATTCTTAAAAAATGCTAATGTCCTAAGAGACAAAGAAAGGCTGTGGAAATGGTTTAGATTAAAGGAGACTAAGGGGACATGACAACTAAATGCACTACTTCATCCTAGACTGGAGTCTGGTATATGCACATGCACATACACCTCTTACCTGTATGCGTACACCTGTAGTCCTGTAATGAATGTCCTTAATAGTTACAAGGACTTCTACAAGGGTGTACATATTTTATATGTATATACGCCTTTTAAATATATATTAAGTATTATCAAAGGATTTAACTGATTAGGCAGACCATAATTTATTTAACCAGTCCCCTGTGGTTGAGCATTAAGTTGTTTCCAATCATTTACTATGTATACATGTGTGTATGTGTATATTTTGTATGTATATTTACCTCTCTATTATGTAATATATGTAATATATTATTTATACTATATAAAGATAAAGATAAATATGTATGTGTTATATATGCATTCATTATTATATAATACATTAATGTAATAATACAGGTATTCATTATACTAACATAATATGTAATATATATAGATGTACACAACTATATATAATAATAATGAGAGAGGTAAATAATAAATAATAAAACAAATGGGGGTAAAAGGTAAATGAATCTGGGTAAAGAGCATGAAATATTCGTTGTACTATTCTTACTCTTGAAGTTTTTTTATGAATTTGAAGTTATCTCCAACTAAACCAAAAATATATCTATAACACTACAGATTTATCTTATATATTTTTCTACATTTTTGTGTTTTCATTTTTCAATGGAGATATCATTTACATTTTAAAAATGCACAGATTTTAAGGATACAGTTAAATTAGTTTTGACAAATGTATACACATGTAACACCATCCAATCAAGAAAATAGTCCATTTTCCTAAAAAGTTCCCCTGTACCTCCTTCAAATCAGTCTGCACTCCTCCTCAGCCCCAGCAGCAGCCACTGTTTGATTTTCTATCTACCATAGCTTAGTCCGCCTCTTCTTGAACTTCATATAAAAAGACTCGCAGAGTATGTACTTGCTAGTGTCTAACTTCGTTCTCTCAAGAGAATATTTTTGAGATGCAGCAATACCACTGTGTGCATCAATACTTCGACCCTTTCTGTTGCTTGCTGTTGGTCCATGTTATGCACATGCCACAATTTCTTTTTTAAATTTATTTTTCATTATAGTTGACATGCAATATCTTGGTTTTAGGTGTACAACACAGTAATTGGACATTAATATACCTTACAATGTGATCCCCACAAGTCTACTAACCATCTGTTGCTGCACAAAATTATTATGATATTATTGGCTATTTTCCCTGGGCTATACATGACAACCCTGTGACTTATTTATTTAGTAACTGAAAGTTTCTACCTCTCATTTCCCTTCCTTTTTCACCTATAGCCCCACCCTCACCCCTCTGGTAACCATCAGCTTATTTTCTGTATCTATGAGTCTGTTTCTGTTTTGTTTTGCTTATTCATTTGTTTGTTCTTAGATTCCACATATAAGCGAAATCTTACAGTATTTATCTTTCTATGTCACAGTATCTTTATCCATTCACCTGCTGATGACACCCTCCTGCATGCTTTTTTGTGGGTGTGGTTTTAAATTCTCTTGGGTGGGTCATAGGTTAGGTATATGTTTAACTTTGAAAAGAACTTGCCAACTGTTTCCACTGTGGTTTTACCATACCTTACCACATTCAGTAGCTGTAAAATATTTAAAACAATTGGGCAGGCCATAATTTATTTAACCAGTCCCCATTCTTGGGCACTAAGCTATCTCCAATCATTTATTATTACAAACAATTTAGTAATAAATATCACTGTATGTGTAACTTTGGGCACATGTATGAGAGTATCTATAAAATAACTTTTATAGGTAGGTTAAAGAATGTGTACATTTTAATTTTTGATAAATACTGCCAATTGGTCCTACATATTGGTCATTACTGACTTCATTCCTGTCAGCAAAGTATGGAATCACAGTTTTCCTCACATCTCTGCCTAAGTTATTGGTAAAAATTTTAATTTTGTCTCTTTAATTTGATTTTTTTAATGAGTATCACAATGTTTCTATTTTTACTCTACAGTCGCCTATATTTATGTCACCCCCATATTTTACATCCTTCTTTTCTTTCATCCACACTACTGCATCCTTCCCTCCATCCTTCAATCTCTTTGCGCAGTCTGGAACACCATCTTCAGATTTATACGACTCCAGTACCATTTACCCAAGTCATTCCCCAACTCAGAAACCTTCACTGGATCCCCATTTCCTACTGCATTAAATTCAGGCCCTTCATCCTTACACATAAGAGCTATTTCATGTATTTTACTTTTTCTTCCAAAAGTTTATCCTGTATGTATTCCAACAAGGGGTTTTCCCATGAACCAACCAATGTGGAGCGTGTGCCTCCTGCCTCCACATCCTCGCACATGCTCTTCCCTCTGCCCCAAAGTCCTTCCCCTCTCTGCCTGTGGAGACCCACCTTCTTACAAACCCAGCTCCAATGCCATCTACCCCACTTGCCCTAACCAAAGGAAGGCTAGATAAAAGGTCAGGCTTACCGGCACTTTCATTTTAAATTCATCTCGACAGTATTTCATACCAATGTCAGTGAGTGTCCTCTGGATAAAGCGAGATGGACGAAGGATGAATATGAGTTGCAAGTTTCCTGGAAATGCTACCTGGAAGGATCACAAAAAGTGTCAGGGCAAGTACCACATCCATTGGTCTCCTCTTGCCTACGATCACAAACGACAAAGTTAAAGTGGACACCATGAATGCCAAAGAATTAGAATGTATTTCGCAGGCCTTTGGAGCTGAAAGAGATCTTATAGATCAGATCATCCAAATCCCTCCTTAAAAACAAACTAAACCAAACAAACACACAAAAAAGTTTCTGATTATAAAATCAACTTATACTCTTTATAGAAAAATTGGGAAATAAAGTTATATGGTAGAAAAACACCCAATTATGATCTCAAAACCATTTTTAATATTTTAACCTAATTACTTACAGGTTATTTGCTCTACCTAAATATTTTTATCATGCTGAACTCATAGAAGTATTTTGTAACCTACCTTTTCACTTAATATTAATACCATGAGCTTTTATTCTTGTTACTAAAAATTCTTCAGAAATATTATTTTTCATGGGTGCACAATTTATTTAACTATCTCTTATTGCTCATGATTTAGGCATTTTCATATTTTTGCTATTATAAATAACAGTGAAATGAATGTCTTAATTCACATTTTGGAACATTTTCTTAGGATAGCTTCCTGGGAAAATGACTGAGTCAGAGACCTAGTATGTTAGGGTTCTTGAGGCATATTATTGCTAAGTTTCTTTCAGAAAGCACTGTGCTCATCTTGAGGTGAGGTCCTGAGAAATGAGATAATGCACATTCACGTGACAACTTAGTGGCAAAGTTTGGAGTCCAAGTCTCCCTTTGCTCATGGTTTTCTATTCTTCCAGTGGTTCCCAAAAGCAACCTCCTGAGGTGCTTGTTAGGAAAAAAAGAACAAAACAAAAACAAAAACAAAAACAAAAACAAAAACAAAAACCAAACCCCTGCTCTTTGACCTGGAATGTTCTGGTTTACTAGGACTTTGATGAAGTCCAGGCATCTGTATTTTCAGTAAGTGTGTGAAGAGGTTGTGATTCGTAACCAGGGATCCCACACTTACTGTATCCTTTATGCATAGTGATCAATGTAATTCTTGGACAAATTAGGCTCAAGTATTAGAGGATTCAAGTGTTTTCTATGGACCCTGGACGATCAGAGCTCTCTAGGGGGTCAGACCTCTGGAATAGTCATGGGCACTGTCGAGTATCCAAATCCTCAGGGCATCAACCATCTTTGTGGTTATCTCCCCTCCTCCCCGCCCCCCAAGAAATCCTGCAATCAAAACTAAACCAAAGGGACAAAACAATCCATGCACGAAGGAAGGGAGGCTTCCCTCCTACCACCTCTGAAACGCTAAGTC
Organism: Mormoops blainvillei; assembly: GCA_004026545.1. Taxonomy (NCBI): domain Eukaryota; kingdom Metazoa; phylum Chordata; class Mammalia; order Chiroptera; family Mormoopidae; genus Mormoops; species Mormoops blainvillei. Next base: position 13,805 of record PVJD01006053.1, on the reverse strand, counting down.
CTAAATAGAAGAACCTTGCATTTTGTTATGTCATGACAGGTCGGATGAGCTGAGACACCCCTTGTGCATCTTGCTAAGGCTCTAACGTGATCTGAGAGAAACTCCGCATATGTGCGTATCTGTGTGTGTGACTGCCTCTGCAAGTGGCATAAGTGAGGTTTCAAATGTCCCTCCCCTTTCCCTGCCTCTACACACACAGTGCCACCATACCACATCCCACCCTCTTCAGCCAGTCCCAGCTGCCCCAGGGAGCCCTGCTGCAGTGGAAGTGCTGGTGTGGTTTGCCCTCAGGCATCTCTGCCTGTCCAAGTGCCTGAGTTCTCTGGCCTGAGGTCCCTACAGAGAAAGGACACATCTACTTGCTGAAAGGCAACAAGCAGGGGTTAAAATCAGGCTAATAAGATGAAAAGGAAACCCATCCAGTGTTGTACAGTTTAATGCCAAAAGTAAGCACAGCTTCAATCAAGCTACTTAAATACCATTGTGTCTGGTTTAGCCAGTGTCTTTCTAATATGTGGAGAAAATAATATGAATACTCAATGAAAGGTACACTGCCTTAAGGTGGGTGATGCCCAAAGCAAACCCTAAGGCAAGCATTCGGGTACAAAGAACTTATTAAGGAGGCGATCCTAGGATGCACAGTGAGGAAGTTGGCGGGGGTGAGATGCAATGGCTAGGGAGCCAATGTGTCAATGAGGGGGGACTGCTATGGGCAAGACGGGCTGGGACCCTCTGAGATACTGTATGGACAACACCTCAGAAGCGTCTCTCTGAAGCTGGGGTATTTACTCACCAAAGTCCATGACTCAATAGCTGTAGGCCACTTCTGGGGTATTAACTTCCCAGCATTCTCTCCCTATCCCTCTTTAGTGACCTCAGACATGAATCAATAGAGAGACCCAAGAAGCCTTTGACGTGCTCAGGAATTCTCTGTAGTGACCGTTAGGTGCCAGAGGGGATATGGGTGGACACGACATACGCCTTCCCAAAATTTGGCATAAAATAATCACCTTTTCTCTGTGACTTTGATATGAAATAATTGAATAATAGGCAAAAGTAATTGCCTAAATTACTTTTATAAAAAAGCACAAAATAAATAGTTACAGCTATTCGTGTCAAGGACGCTTTCACGGAGCTCCACTTGTCCCTTCGTCTGTCGATAACAATGATGAATCCGATGCCAGCAGCCTCCACACTGCAAAAAAGGGTGGTCGGTATCAGAGATCAGAAGAGACACATGGGTTCTAGGTGGCTCCCTAGAGGACGCACGCTACAGCCTCCATGGCACTCCAGGATGGGGTGTAAAATCCCTGCATGGCACGGGGGACAATGGCCTGACTTCCCTGACGATGGAACCGGTTTCCTCTCCACAGCTCACCTGGCAGCCTTAACAGCAGCGCAGTGGTTGGTGTTCTGAACCCTCTCAAGGCCTCTGTTTCTGGCTGGCAAATGCATGACACAGCCAAGAGCACACGTGCTCCTACCTGAAGGAGCACATGTCGGTTGAACACCCCATGTCCCGGTGTTGGCAGAGGACATCAAGGCTGAGCTCTGCCCTCTTTGGGTGCCCAAAGCTGGCATTCGTGGAGCTACTGATATCCTTTCCTAGGAGCCATTGTGAGAGGTGTTCAGAAATGACACACATCAATGGGAAAAACAATTCCCTTCCAGTGCTTGGCCAGGAACAGCCAGCAAGCCATATGCATGAGAAGATGCCTTCATCGAGACCAAAAGGAAGCTCTCTGGCCTCCTGTTAAGTCCCCACAATATTCTCCCAAAATCCTTTTAAACTAACGTCCTAAAAGGGTAAACTTTTTTTTCTCTCTTTGGGAGGAAGTACAGAGGAAAGAGTAAGGGCTTCGGAGCCTGGTTCCAATCCTAGTGCTGCCACTTACTGGCACTGAGATGCTGGGGAGATCGCCTAACCTCTCTAAAGTCCAGTTTCCTTAACAGCAAAATGAGAACAATACCACCCACAGAGAAGTAGTTAAAAACACATTTTCTGAAACCAGAGTGCCAAGGTTACTCCCATTTACGGACTGTGTATTTTGGAGGGGACATTCCTTAGTCTCTGTGGCTTCTCAGACTCCTCATTAGTAAAGTAGGAAAAATAATAGTACCTATCTATAGCGTGGATGTGAGGATTAAATGAATACATAAAATATTAAATGATATATATAAAATGTTCAGGACAATGCCTGGCGCTTCGCAATACTATATAAGTACGACTGTTATTATTTCTTACGGGCTTGTTATAGAGATTATAGGACAAAGTATACAAAAAGTATCTGGCCTATAATAAGCCTTCAGTCACTCTCTAATATTCGTAAAAGGTAAGCTTTACTTGAAAAAGTATCTGTATGTGAATAAGGCAGAAGATCTAAGCAAAATCTGCATGAAAACCTAAGTAGCTGATCTGAGGTGAGCATCGCTAGGCCAGCCATTATCACAGCCCCCTACTGACCCAGGCTCTGTCGCCGGGAACGTTTTCCAGGAAACGGTGCGAGGAGCAGCGGTCTCACTGGGTGGAAGAGGCAGAGACTGGAGATTAGAAATGGAAACGTGGCCAGGATTTGAGGGAGGTGGCTGTCAAGGAGGAAAGCCTCAGAGGGGGAACTCCAGAAGGCGTCATGTAAATTCCACATTAATGCTTGGTCAGTTCCGGGGCCCCACAAGTTTAGGTAAGGCCCCAGGAGACTGTCAGAGAATAATAACTGCATGGGTGAGAACTGATGAGAAATGATGAAACCTACGTCACTCTGGGGAGAGACAACTGGTATTTAGGCCCAGCCAGAAGAGACAGACTTTGACGAACACTCCAGCATTCAGGCGAAATGCTGTAAAGGCCATACTCTAGGATAAATGCAACGCCTTAAGAATTGCCATAGGATTAAGGTCACACTGTAAGAGTAAGGACAAAAGAAATGGAGCTGCCCTAAGAAAACCTAAAACCACACCCCAGAAAGATCAAGGTAATCCACCAGTAATTTAACTGCCTGGCAAGTCAAAATTCAGTATTGTTTGTAAGCAGATAAGCCTCCACAACATATCACCCACTACATCCAGCATAAAATAAAAAATTAATAGAACTGCAGAGAAGCAGGAAAAAGTAACCAATAATCAAGAGATAAAATAGTCTATAGACACAGTCTCAAAGATGTTCTTGTAGTTGGCAGACAAAAACTTCAAAATAGCTATGATCAATATGCTAAAGAAAGAGGAAAAGTAAACAAAATGGAGTAAAAGATGCATTATTTTAACAGAGAATAATTAAAATGTATAATAAAGAATGAAATGGACCCTCTGTAATTACAAAACGTCAATAACTGAAATTAAGAACTCGGATTTGTTTAAGAGCAGACCAAACACGGAAGAAAGAAGGAAATGTGTTCTGACCCAAAAATACCAGAAAAATTTTGTGGTGACTGTGGTATTTTTTTTAATTACATGGTATATAAACAGGTAAACAGTCATTGAATTATACAGTTGAGATCTGTGCACTATATGTAAACTGTAACCCACTTTAAAAACCAAAAAAATCAAACAAATTCAAGTTGTGAAAAAAGAACTTGCCATAAAAATGGAGTCAAACCTAGGGTGACCAACCATCCCAGTTTGTCCAGGACTGAGGATTTTCCTGGGGAATTTCCAGTGCTAAACGTGGGACATTCGCAGGGAAATCAGCACCACTGGTAACCATAATTCAAATGCCTAATTCCAAACACTAATGTGAAGGTCACAGGCACACTGCTTGTGAGACTTCTTACCGAAGGAAATCAAACTAGACTTTAGGATCATTTATGTTCATTGACAGTGACTCTGGGATCTTCAGTAGTCTTAGGAATTCCCTTTTGAAGAGCAGTGCCAAAAGCTGTTCCCAGTATAGGAGTTCAAATGACTGGCCTATGGTTTATTGTTTCTTTGTTTTACATTATTCCAACTTCAGAAGTAACGAATTCATAGTGCTTTCCAGGTTTACAGTATTCTTGGCATCTTCATTTGCAAAATTGTGGGCTGGCAGAAGCTTGTCTCAAACACTCTTCCCAGCTTTATCATTCTATGACTCGTTAATTCCGTGGAGTGATGTCAAGTCCCCAGGGACGACTGATGTACTCCTGCAAATTCAGTTGATAATTTTTATGGTGAATGAAAGAAATGATGAGATAATTTCAAATTAAGAATGGACACATAGGGGACAATTAGTTTAATCTAAATATCTCAGAATTGGCACTATATCTTCCCTTGCTCTCCAAACCTGAAATTTCACCTTACCTTATCTTTTGCTATACAGTCATGCATCACTTGACAGGAGGGATACATTCTGAGAAATGTGTTGTTAGGCAATTTCGTCATTATGCAAACATCATGGAGTGCACTCGCACAAACCCAGATGGCATAGCCTCTCACACCCACACCCCTTGGCTCTGTGGCATAACCTGTGGCTCCGAGGATGCAAACCCACACAGCCTGTTAGTGCACTGAATACCACGGGCAACTGTAACACGATATAAGTATTTATGTATCTAAACATAGAAAAAGTATAGTAGAATATGGTATAAAAGATAAAAAGTAGTACAACTATATAGGGCACTAACCATGAATGGAGCTGGCAGTGTCGGAAGTTGTTTGGAGTGAGTCAGTGAGTGAGTGGTGAGTGAATGTGAAAATCTGGGTCATTACTGTATGTGACTGCAGGCTCTATAAACACCGTACACTCAGGCAACACTAATACACAATTAGTTTTCTTTCTTCAATAATAAATTTACCTTAGCTTGCTGTAGCTTTTTTACCTTACAAACTTCTAAATGTTATCTTTTTGACTCTTTTGTAAGAATACTTAGCTTAAAACACAAATACATTATACAGCTGTACAAAATATTTTCTTTATATCTTTATTTTATAAGCTTTTTTTTTTTACTCTTTTTTTATTTAAAAATTAGGACACAAACACACACATGAGTCTAGAACTACAAAGCGTGAGGTGAGGCCTGGACTAAAAACACTGTTTTCCGTGTCACACCTTGTCCCACTGGAAGGTCTTCAGGGCAATAGCACACACCGAGCTGTCCTCTCCTCTGAGAGCAATGCCTTCTCCTGGAGTATCCCCTGAAGGAGCTCCCCAGGTTCTTCTCGAAGAGATGTCACTTTTTACATAAATATGTGCATGGCGTTTTGCCTGGTTGGTTTCTTTTTATCATCACAGATATGCTTATAAGCAGATAATAATGCACCGCAAACACTCCTCTCTATTAATGAAAACCTTTTGGTGTTGGGGTCCATGTTTTCAAACTTTTTAAAGAGCTTGTTGAAGTCTGCAAAAGCTTCTGCTAAGCTCTTCAGTGTGCATTTTCTATGGGCCCTTTTCTCGTGGCTGCTCTTCACCTATGTGTGCCCATTCCAGTTCCAACAACTCATTAGTAGTCAACTCCTCAGGGGCCGTGTTCGGGAGCTCCTCAAGCCGTTCTCGTCCACACTCAGCTTAAAGTCGTTCATTGCCATCTCGACCATAGCCTTGTTTATTTTGGGTAACCTCATTCTTGGCAAACCTTTTGCAGTCGGGGACAACCTCTTGAGTGCCTTCTTCCATTTGCTATTCACACAGTCCTCGGTGACACCGCCCTAACTCTAAGCAAGGCCCTCGACGCAGTCATGGGTGTTTTCACCCTTCCAGCGTTAAATCAGTGTCTTCTCAGCGTCGTCCTCCATCGCAGCAGCAGCCTGGGTGAAGGTCCTCCTCAGGTAGTTGGCCTTAAAATCTGCTCTAAACTCCTTGATCTCTTGGTTGGATCAAAAAGGTGGTGTTTTGAGGGAGAAACACCACTTTGATACTGTGATAAAGATCGCCAGTAAAAGAAGGATATCTGGGAGCATTTTACAATAAGTGAAATCTTGAAAAGCGTGTTAGTCTCTACCTATTTTGCTAACACAGCAACTCAGGAGGGCATCTTGGAAGAGGACCTGGGCCACCCATGACTTCTCATTGCTTTTCTGTTATTGTTGGCATACAATGTTACATTAGTTTCAGGTGTACAACATAGTGAGTGATTAGACTTTTGTATAACTTGTGAAGTGACCACCCCGATAGGTCTAGTACCCATCTGACCCCATGTATAGTTATTACAATATTATTAACTTAATTCCCTATGCTGTACTTTACATTCTCATGACGTTTTTTATAACTGGCAATTTGTATATTTTAATCTCTTCCCATTTTTAAACCTTTCCCCCAACTGCCCTCTCACCTGGCAGCCATCAACTTGTTCTCTGCACCTGTGAGTCTGTTTCTGTTTTCTTTGTTTGTTTGTTTGTTTGTTTTTAGTTCTACATGTCAGTGAAATTATATGGTTTTTTGTCTTTCTCTTTTGTCTTGATGAGTCTGGCTAAAGGTTTATCAATTCTGTTAATCTTTTCAAAGAATGAGATCTTGGTTTCATTGATCTTTCCTTTTTCTTTTTTTTTACTCTATTTCATTCATTCCTGCTCTGATCTTTATTATTTCCTTTGCTTCACTAACTTTGGGCTTTGTTTATTCTTCTTTTTCTGGTTCCTTTAGATATATGGTTAGATCATTTACTTGAGATGTTTCTTGTTTCTTAAGGTAGGCCTGTATGGCTATAAATTTCCCTCTTAGAATTGCTTTAGCTGTGCCTCATAGATTTGGGGTTGTTGTGTTTTCACTTTCATTTGTCTCAAGGTATCTTTTGATTTTTTCTGTGATCTCATTTTTTCTGTGAACCCATTCATTGTTTAGTAAGATGTTCTTTAGCCTCCACGTGTTTGTGTGTTTTCCAGTTTTCTTCTTTAACTAATTGTGTTTTATACCATTATTATTGGAGAAGATGCTTGATATGGTTTCAATCTTCTGAAAGTTACTGAGACTTTTTTGTAGCCTAACGTGATCGATCTTGGAAACTGTTCCATGTGCACTTAAAAAAAATGTATATTCTGCTGCTTTTGGGTGATTTATCCAAAATATGAATTAAGTCCACCTGTGTCACTTAGGTCATGTGTCATTTAAGGCCTCTGTTTCCTTATTGATTTTCTATCTGGATGATTTATCCATTGATATCAGTGGGGTGTTATCCACAACTTCTTATTGCTCTTGTAGTACACTAGTAGTTTGTACTTATTGATATGTCTGAAGATCCTGGGTTCTCACTGTGCCAAGCTACAAAAGGTTTCAATCTGTAGCCTGCAATATTGCCCCCAAGCAAGACTGTTATCCTGTCCTTAAAAAGCCTTGAAACCTGGCACTGACTTGGCCTCCTGATGGATGAAAGTCCTTTTAGGCATCTGTTTCCAGAACTGAAAGTTTTTGTACATACTGAAAATTTGCTCTAGCAAGTAATTATTCTTCACAATGGGTTTATCTAGAGTTTCTGAAAATGCTCCAGCTGCCTTCACATCAGCACTCACAGACTCACCACTCACTTTTACATTGCGTAATGAACAACAATTCTTGAATCATTTAAACCACCCAGCACTAGCAGTAAATTCAACATTGTAGTCATGTATAGCCTTTTCTTTCAACATCACAAACAAACTTTGAACTTTGACTGTGATCATCATGGCGCTGAAAGGGATACACTTCTGTGTCTTGTTTGACGTTCGAAGTTTCTCCATGTTTGATACAGTCACTTTTCTAATTTATGTTAGTCTCGTCACCTTCAAGGAGGCAGGTCCTTTAAGAGCTTCCATCACTTTGTCCTTGTTCTTCAAGATCATAGCTGTGGTGGAATGAGACATACCTGACTGATGAGCAATAACCATCACTAATTTTCCACCTCTAGTTCTTAATCATTTTGTTTCCATGTCAGTCAATCAAGGTGGCCTCTTGTGGATTAAATTAAGCACATGAAGAAACAATGCAGAAGATATCTCAGCTCAAGCAGAGAAGATATTCTCTCTTCTTATACTTTTTTGGTCTCTTCTGGCACTCAAGAGACTGGATGATACCCACCCACATTGAAGAAGGCAACCTGTTTTACTTAGCTCATCGATTTAAATGTTAATCTCTTCCAGAAACACCCCCACAGACACACCCAGAAATAACAATTTCCCAGCTATCTGGGCCTCCTAAATCAATCATAAAATTATCATCCATCTCCCACTGGCTCCTTTTCTCTGAAGAACCTAGGCTAATACATAAGGAGTGTCAAGAGGAGAGGGAATAAGATAAAACCACTGCCAGAAAAAAAAAGTCCACCCTGAGTGCAAAGATACTGAAAAATAGCCCTGGTATATTAGGGTACTAACTAGGAAAGGACTCAAAGAGGCGATCTTGAAAAGGTAAAACTTCTGGAAGACAAAAGGAAATGAAAGGAGAAGTAGCGACTGTATGAAAAAGGCAAAAAGATGCAAGAGATAAATTCTACAAAACAAAAAAAATCAAGGATAAAAACCCCTTCCCTTAACTTCCAAAAAATGTTATTTTTTAGTCCTTAATAAAAGAAATTGCATTTAGATATACTAACAAAATATGGTATTACTGAACTAAGAACCTTGGAAACCACTTCCAACCACCAATCCTGTCCACTAAATGCAGAAATGTAAGCAGTGTTAATCTACAGAGTGTTACTGTACAGAGGGCAAAAAATAAAATTAAAATAAAAATTTTTTAGTAAAAGAATGAAAACACAAGTCATAAATTAGAAAAAATATATTTTCAAAAGACATATCTGATTTTTAAAACACTGTTAATCAAAGTATACAGAGAACTCTTAAAACTCAACACTGAGGAAACAACAAACAATCCAATTTAAAAATGGGCAGAAAACCAAAAGAAACACCTCACCAAAGAAGATGTGCAGATGACAAATAAGCATATTAAAAGATATTTAACAACACATGTCCTTAAGGATTGCAAATTAAAACAACGAGATACCACAACATACTTATTAAAATGGCCAAAATTCAAAACACTGTCAATACCAAACACTGATAAGTTGCAGAGCAACAGGAACTGTTGTTCATTGTTGGTGGGAATGCAAAATGGTACAGCTACTTTGGAAGATCATTTCGTGGTTTCTTACAAAACTAAACATATGATCCGGCAAGCATGCTCCTTGGTATTTACTTAAATGAAATGAAAATTTATGTCCACACAGAAGCTCACACATGGATGTTTACAGCAGCTTCGTTCATACTTACCAAAACTTGGAAGCAACCAAAATGTCCTTCAATAGGTGAATGGATACACTTTGGTACACCCAGACAATGGAATATTACTCAGTACTAAAACAAAATGAGCTATCAAACCTTGAAAAGACATGGAGGAAACTGAAATGCGCATTACTAAAAGAAAGAAGTGTGGAAGAGAGGCTATTTCATGATGTGACAGATGTCAGACCCATGTGTTAGATCTAGGCCAGGCCAGAGACTGCTTCCTATAAATCTAGAGCAGAGATTGGGCCCTGTCAATCCCTGCAGAGACTATCTGACCAACCTCTTCTGTATGCCCCGTGACGAGCTGGTTCCTAGCTCAGGCTGTTGCCCTGCCACAGACAAGCACGTAAGGCATCGTTCCCTTCTCTGCAATGGGTCATGTACCAGGACCCCATCCGTGCTGCCTTGCTCTACAACATTCTTTAGCACCTGCCAAACAGCATGGAGGATATCCACTTCATCTTGTCACTGCTTGAGATGCACCTTGCATGTAAGTTGCTTTTAGTAAACCCTGTTAATTCCCAGACTAAAGTAGCCTGTCTTTAACTTGTCTTTCCCTGCCCTCCACTTGTGGAGTAGAGTTTTCGGTCTGACTTTCCCTGGGTCTGCATGTACAAACAAGAAGTCAATCTTAAAAGGCTACATACTGTATGATTCCAACTATGTAACATCCTGGAAACAGCAAAACTATGAAGACAGGAAAGGATTAGTGGTTGCCAAGTGTTGGGCATGGGAGAGATGAACAGGCAGATCACAGGCAATGTTGAGGGCAGTGAAACTACTCTGTACAAAGCTATAATGGTGAATGCATGTCTTTATACATTTGTCTAAACCCATAGTATGTACAACACCAAGAGTGAACTCTAATATAAACTATGGGCTTTGGATGACAATGGTATGTCAATATAGGTTAATGGCAGGGGAGATTTGCCTTGGCAGGGACAGGGAGTAAATGGGAAATTTTTTAACTTTCCACTCAATGTGGCTGTCAACCTAAAACTGCCCTTAAAAAGTCTATTTTATGAAAATACTTTAAATAATGAAAGCTCCTCCAAAACACTAGTCATTAAGGGAAAAAAAAACCACTATAACATAGCTCTCCAAACAATTACAAACAAGCATTTGGGGATATGGGAGGAAAAGACTTTAAATAAGAAACTAAAACCAAGAATAGGAGTGGATTTTTTAACATATAAAGAAAAGAGGAAATAAAATGAATTTATTAAAGTCATAAAAATAAAAAAATAATTATAAGAAATGCAGTCTAAATTAAAGATACACAGGGAGAACATATATGAACCAAAATTTAATAAGGGACAATGAATAACATAAAGAAAATAAATAAATGAATCAAGATAGGGGAAAAAAGAAAACAGTAAAAAACGGTCTGAAAGAAAGTGATTGAAATTGAAGCCAGACTGAAAAGAACCAACATAGTTATATTTGAAGTCCCTAATGAAACAACACGAAGGGACAGAAATAATATTTACAAGTATAACCCAAGAAAAGTTTCCAAAAACAAAACAAAACAAAAGGCCCAAATCTACATATACCTGAAGGGGCCTAGCAGGCACCTTGGAAAACTGACCTGAAAAATCAACTCTGAAGACATATCTTAGTAAAACGGTTAGGTTTTGAGAATAAAGTAAAAATTCTAAGCACCTGCAAGTAAAAAGGTAAAATAATTTACTAGGACAAAAGAAACAGGCAGGCATCCTATTTCTTAAAAGCAACATAAAAATCATGGCAAGAATTGAACAGCATTCCGTAATAATTCACGACCAAAAAGTGTGAACCAAGAATTTTATAGCCCGACAAGCTGGCTTTCAAGTATTAAGACAATCTAGAAAACAGTTGTGGATATGTAAAAATTCAGGAAGTTCTGTACCTATGAACCCTTTTTGAATAATCTAGTAAAGATCCAATCAAAAGATAACCTAGAGAAACTCAGCAAAGAGAGTAATTTAATATATTTAACAATAGGTCTAATACTAAATATGATGGAAGAATAACATATAGAAATAATGCAAGTGAAAAGATGGAAGAAGAAAAGAGAAGAGAAGAGAAAATAATAAAGTCATTGATTGTTGTAGAGGCAATAGGTGGGAATAAAAAGATAGTGTTGAAAACTGACAAACCAGATAGTAAAAGATTATATTTTAAAACAGACTAATTGCACTAAAAAAGGTATAAATACAAGGACAAAATCACAAGTTATCCTAAATACCAGAAGTCAAAATTAAAAAACAGAAAAGAAAACCTATCATGTAGAGAAATACAGTAAATATAATACATCTAATAGTTACAACAAAATAATGACAAAATTGTGACCAAATATAACAATCGTATAAGTAAATATGAATGAACCTAATTTACCTAATATAAGAAAAAGATTTTCAATTTGACTTGCAAAGTAAGAACCACCTATCTACTGTATACAAGAGAAAGTTCTAGAACAAGGTGATTCAGAAAAACTGAAAGAAATTGCAAAAGTATTCTAAGCAAATGGAAAAAATAGCAATGGGGTTCAGCCTTGAAATCAACACAGTAGAATTCAAGTCATAAAGCATTAAACATAACAAGGAACATCTTTTGATGTGAAAAGTCACAATTCACAATGAAGATATGGTTGTGATAAATATCTATGCTCCAAATAACATAATAACCAGCCTTTTAAGGCAGAAACTAAAGGAGATACAAGGCGACAGAAATATACTTTACATAGGAGATTTTAATACACCACTTTCAGTATAAGACCGAGCAGACAGCAACACATCCATAAGGTTATATGTGTTGAAATCTATATCCTAATAATAGAGGATCCATCTTCTCAAGCACACATGGAACATCCACAAAAATTTATCCTGCTACAAGGCCACAAAGAAAACACCTGAAAATCAAAAAACCTACTAAACAACTCTTCAGTAAAGAGAAAAATATAAAATGAAATTGCAGCATTTCTAAAATACAGTGATAATAAAAATACTACATATCAGAAATAAAGAAATACATTTAAAGCTGGGATCAGAGAAAATTCATAACCCTAACCATTTATATGAATAAAATTAAAAATGAAAATAAATATAATTTTCAATTCAAAAAATAACAAAAATTAAGATAACCGAAAGAAAGCCCAAGATAGAAGATATTAAAGATAAAGGCAGAAACTAATAAGGTGGGGAAGAGGAAAACAATAAGTCTGCGTAATGTACGAATGTTGTGGCACTGTCCTGAGTATCTGGTCATTCTTCTCTTCTACCGTGTCAGTTCTTCTTGGTCCTATGTCGTGAGCCCTTCGCTAACTGCCCATAAACATTTTGCAACCTGAGAAGGGCTCTGGTGCCTGGTAACCACTGTAACATTTAGGAAGATGCAAAATTTGATAAACAGGAACCTGAAATAGAAACTGGACAATCAGGTCAAATTCCCCTCTCATATTGAAACCGAAAGGCGGGTCGGTGAGAGGGCATGAGCGAATGTTAGCAAGAAGAAAGGGAATAACTGGTCACACAGGCACTCTCTCTCTCAAGGGAAAAACAGCATCTGGGGAAAGAAAAATACTCCCAAGTTTACCAGCAATTAGACAAGGAACAGAGAGAAGAAAAAAAGAAATCAGGCCCAAAGAGCAGTCCCTTGTTTTTTCTTATCTCCTACATCTGTGAGATAAGGGTTTCTGCCGCTCGATGTTTCTCTCTACTCTGGTTCAGATGACATTAATGTATGGTCCCCGGTGTGACTGGGAAAAGCTGAAAGTACGAGATGAAAGTCACCTGTTTCACTGACTGCCCATGACTGCAACCAGGAATTCAGTAAAATTAAACAGTGAAATTAAAACAAATATAACTGGGGGCGGGGGGCACATCCACCTGTTGCCCACCTCCCTGCTCACTGTCGTCCTTGCTGCGCCCCACAGAAGGAGAAGGTGCTAAACTGATGGGTGACTGTTTTAGATGCAACTGAGCCAAAAAGGGAGACCAAGTTCAACTCCCTATAACCCAGGAGGTCAATACAGGAGTGAGAAATGGGCTGTCCTCTTTCTCATTACTTCTTGAGAAACTACTATGTGCTGGGCACTGTGTTAGGGCTACAGTTTTAGACAAAAAGAAAAGTAAGGGCAGCACAGTCTAACGGAAGAGGCAGAAATCATTTCCAGCTACTGGTGCTTATAAGGGGTAAGTGAGCTTTGGGTCCTGCGGGAATAGAGCCTGGGAGGGCAGAATTGTGGTCTGGGAGGTTTCCTGGAAGCAACGACATCAGACTGAGGGCTCACGGGTATGTAGGAGTTAGCCAGGCCCAGAAGGGCTGGAAAGGTGCTCCTGCAGAGAGAACGGCACGAACCAAACTCAGGAGCCTCCCCCAAGCCAACACAGCCCCAGATCCTCATGTGACCGCACAACGCTCAGCCCACGTGGGGATGGGAGGAGGAGAGCGAGGAAAGTGGTGGAATAGAAATCGAAGACTTAACTTTGAAGAAGTGCACTAAAAATACACCTATAACCTTCTCTCAGAAAGTAAAAAGGGTAAAAAAAGCCAAAAAGTCTTTTTTAATTGTCGTTCAGTTACAGTTGTCCCGCCTTTTTCCCCATTGCTCTCCCCGGCCCCGGCCCCTCCCCGCTCCCACAGTCAATCTCCCCTCCCCC